>CM071627.1:8669407-8757098 GCA_036419045.1 Scirpophaga incertulas | reverse complement strand
TCAGCGTTTCATTGTTACATTAAACGTAATGCTGAGGTTTTATTTAAGGATATCGAGGTTACCTGTGATGGAGCGATAAAAACGAGATGACTATCACTTTTTTTCGTTTTAGTGCCTCGCTAGGTTCCTTATTTCGCCTATATCACAGACCCATTCATGCTTATTCGTGGACTGTTGTAATGTAACAAACTTTGCGTGTATGCCATTGTGAGAAGAAATGAAAGTAATATAGAATATGTCAGTATGTGTCTAACTGATAATGATACAACTGCAATTGAATCAGAAAACTATATTAATATAAATGTTCAATAAAGTAATTATATGGCTATTTCAATATACTGATAGAATGAAGCAGTGAAAATATGATTTATTGCAATAAAGCTTTATTCAATGAGTGGGCGTATATCCAGAGTCGTTAAACCAAAAAGACAAAGTTGCCGAAGTCGCGAAATTTAAATTATGTGCAGATTAAATAACATTATACATTCAACAATTACAGTTAAAAGAAACTAACCTTAAGTACAGGCGTAATTGAATACCAATTGATTATGTATTAAATAATAGACTAAATTGAAAACTATTCTATAATTGAAACACATTTGTGTTTAAATATCTCACTTCTAAACAACATTTCGAGTTTTATCCTTATTCTGATTGAGCAACACTTCTAAGCCCGCATAGGCAGTTTAACGAGGCGAGCTTACGTTAGCTATCACTAAACGCCAGAACCCTACCACTAGAGCTTAGAGCGAAGTTAAAATAACGTATGACCGAAGACAATAAGAGGCTGCAAAAGCATTGACCATTGTTTTCTGCAATATAGTACGCGATTATGGTGACATCAATATGAGAATTATCAATACAATTTTTCCACTGAATGTATTTTGGGCTTAAATACAGAAAATCATACCAGCTCTTCTACATGTCAAAAATATTTAAAAAGACTCCTTTTTAATTAATATGTAATGATAAACAACCAGACTACCTATTTGATACTAAGGTATCGTGTATCTGATATTCATAAGGTTCATCTGATATTCGTTGCAAATCTGTACGTTTGTCAAGAATCAAATTACGATGTCAACAAGTGGCTAGATGTAAAGTCACGGCAGCAAATATATTCACTGCTATCTATCTTCCTCTTCACATTGGAACACAATAATGTAAACACACTACATTTTTACGGCAGAAATATACAAGATGGACCCAAACAGACGATATTGGTATAATTTCCCAACACTGGTATAGCTGTAAAATTAAATTGTCCAGGTACTCTAAAGATGTATTGCAAGGGTAAAATTTAATCTAAAAGGGTTGAATAATATCTTTTTATTTAATACTAGCGACCCGCCCCGGCTTCGCACGGGTGCAGTGAAAAAATGGTTATGGTGGGTTATCCCTAAGAGATAGACATATACCATCGCGGACATTTTTGTGGATTTTTGTAAGTTGTACAATACTGTAGTACATTATTTTGGTCTATCTCGTAGGGTTCAGCCAGCGTTTGCAATATAAGCGCAAAAAAAAATAGGTAAAAAACTTTTTAATTTAAACGGTTTTATGTTAAACATACATTGCAATGTTTAAGATAAATGTACTAAAAATGTACTAAAAACCAAAAAATAATAAAATAGATACAGTCGTGGGAATTATAAACATATGCATAGACTAGACTAAAATAAAACCGTGGGGCACATTGAAACAACACAACGATTGTAGACAATTGATGTGCCCCACGATTTTATTTTAGTCTAGTCTATGCATATGTTTATAATTCCCACGACTGTATCTATTTTATTATTTTTTGGTTTTTAGTACATTTTTAGTACATTTATCTTAAACATTGCAATGTATGTTTAACATAAAACCGTTTAAATTAAAAAGTTTTTTACCTATTTTTATTTTCTAGTTTTTAGTTTTTATTTCGCATTATTTCTTTTAAAACCTAAGTTATCCGCCATTTTGTAGAGACCGCCATTTTGGATTTTAATTTTATATAGTACATTATATTCTACTAGTTGAGCACTTTCATTGATACCCATATTGATAGGATTGATTAAACCTAAGTTTTCCGCCATTTTGTAGAGGCCGCCATCTTGGATTTTAATTTTATATAGTACATTGTATTCTACTGGTTGAGCACTTTCATTTGATACCCATATTGATGGGATTGATAAAACCTACGTTATCCGCCATTTTGTAGCGGCCGCCATCTTGGATTTTAATTTTTTTATAGTATATTGTATTCTGCTTGTTGAGCCCTTTCATTTGATACCCATATTGATGGGATTAATAAAACCTAAATTGTCCGCCATTTTGTAGCGGCGGCCATGTTGAATTTATAATGATAATGAATAAATATAATTGTATTGTCACCAAAATCCAAAGTGTATACAAAATTTCAGATTAATCGGTTGACAGGAAGAGGGTGAAATTTGATTTACTAAATTTGACCCAAGAATGAATGAACCGGGCTGAGCTAAATAAAACCGTTTAAAAACGTGCTTATTTACGACATCACATTAGAAACTTTTAAATTTATCAGTGTTTCTCTACTATATTATGCATTTATTATACATACAAATCTTCCTTAAGAATCACTCTATCTATTAAAAAAAACCGCGTCAAAATCCGTTGCGTAGTTTTAAAGATCTAAGCATACATACGGACATACAGCGAAAGCGACTTTGTTTTATACTATGTATTGATTGATATTTTTAGGCTTAGTTCTAGAACATCATAATATCAAATTACGTTTACGTTTCACCGAGTTTTGGACCAACTCTAGGATTTTTTAACTTTTATTACTTATCTTATTTATTTGCTAGGACCGGCTGGTGTGGAGATTCTTGTGAAAGGCCTACGTCCAGCAGTGGACAGCTATTGGATGAAATGATGGCGATGATGAGTATTTGTTTGTCATAGTTTTGTCTAGTTAATCAAATCAATTTTATATATTGGGGACCAACATTCAATGAAAAAGCTTAAAGGAAATTTAGGTCATATTAAATAAGGCGACAAAAAATAATATCAGAAATTTGACTATTACGAGTACTAAGAATAATTATTGGTTTTTCAAGTTATTCAAATTACGCTCTACAACAGTACAGCGAAACGAGCAAGTCATTAATTTCATGTTGCGTACTCGAGGCTTACATGTATGCTGTAGAAATAGTGTCTGATAAAAAAATATGAGCAAAGGTTCGGGATGGGAAATAGTGTTCTCAAAATGTTAAAAATATTTTCTGAAATGAAAATAATATAAATAAAGTAGCGGTGTCATTAATTTTTCGGCAACATAATAATTACAGCAAATGTTTTACTCAGTAAAACAATTCAAATTGCTAATAGATCAATTGTAAATACGACCAAGTGAAAGAATTGAAAAAGATTTCAATAAAAAGAAATTCGTTCGTTCAAATTTTTTTTTACCTTTTGACTTTTTAATAAGTTCAAGCTTCTTTTTTTGGTATTTGATTGTTGTATTTGTTTTATTTTTGATCGTAAAAATTTGGTATCACCTTAATAATATATTTGATAAATTCGTTTCCCTGAAATCACTAGAAATATACGCTCCGTGAATTGGATGTCACTGGGTTCTTAATAAGCCTTCTACAATGGGGATGTTTAGCTGGACAAACCTAGTGTCGTTATATAGTGACGATGTATGAAGTACCAGACTTCAACGTACTTTTGAGGGATTTGTGGTTTATATTACGTTTAACAAAATTAAATTACTAATTATTAATTACTTCTCATAACATCGGCTATAGATTGAATGATATAATTTAGATTTTTTTTAAATAGCTCGATTTGATACTTTTTTGACGTTGCACATATTTTTCTTTTTTAAAAACAAGATTCGAAAATTCGAGAAATTTCTTTCTATTCATAGAAGTTTTTAACACATTAGGTTCTCTGTAATGCGGAAACACTAATAATAAAACTTGTTGGAATGCTGATTTATTGAATTTTGTTTTATTTGACTTATTTGCACAAATCCGATATTGTTCTTGGCGATAATACCTTCACCGTTGGAGCGTCAGATAAATGTACATATGAAATCCGAAAAACATATTGGTAGTGGGTAGGATCGACCCGATTCTTCCGATTCGTTGACCAGTTCTGAGATCACAGCGCCACCATTGCTTCTACAAGACAGTATGGTTGACTAAGACCAAATCGCCCCAACATTGTATGGAACGGGTTTGACAGAGAATGGGTTGACTTGGTTACTGTGTTTGCTGTAGCCGACAGGGTCCATAGCGTGCATGATCGAATCGTAATGCCTAAAAATATCATTATGGAAAGCAAAATAAATAACAGGGTCAGGTAAGGCTTTGATTGCGGCAATGCTGGCGGACGAGGGAGGTTGGAGGGCTGTGGCCTCCTTCTGTGAAGCAGTGATGCTCCAGAAGGAGGCCGCCGAGCGGGGTCGGGAGATGGCCGATCCCGCTCGAAGAAGGCGGCGCCGGGCTCGGTAGCACAGCTGCGGCGCCGCCGCGGGTTGCCGGCGGGCGCGAGGAAGTCGCGACTGCTACGGCGACCCGGGATGGACCACGCCCCTTCCGTGGCCGGGGGGCGTCGTCGGTGGAGGAGACCGGGGGAGGTAGCAGCCTCCCCCGAGGAGGGCTCCCCTCTAGGCAGGGGAGCGGAGGCTGGGGGTTCCCGGAAGTGGCTTGATGTTCCCGGGGGCTCCCTACATGCCTGAGGAAGGCCATCCCTGAGGTTTTTAGTGGATAGGCCTCCCCCTTCTGGGGAGGAGAGCCCCACATAACCGCCGGCTCGCCACAGCCGGGGTATGCAATTTAATGCATTTTCCTCAGGGGAACAAAAAAAAAAGGGTCAGGTAAGGCTCATCCCCTTTCTCTTTACGTTTACATACGCTGTCATGACAATAAGCGTCATTACTTTACTCAGCTATCAGCTCAATTCGAAAAATGAATAACACGTGAAAATTTTAATTCTTTTGGATCTGTCCCACTACTGGTGCCACTAGTGTGATCCAATACAATAACCTAAATACGTTATATACTTAAAAAATTGTAAATATCTTTTACATTATTATTAACGACCTCCGCAGTTGAGTATTTGGTGTACCGGTTTCGAGGTGTCGCCATCGCTGAGGTACAGGATTCGAGTCCCGGTAGGACGAAACATCTGCCATGTTTGCGTGATAAAAGCGAGCATTTGTACCTTATACATGGTTGTTATAATATATTTCTATCAAATTTATTTAAATATGTATAATATATGTCTATCCGTTACCCTAGATCCCATAACACAAGCCTTACAGAGCTTATTTTGGGCTAGGTTAATTTGGGTAAGTGTAAGAAATATTTGTTTATTTATTTTTATTTAAACATAAAAAGTACAAAATAATTAGATCTTTGAAACGTCACTGCGATATAAAATGACTGTGATCCCAGTTAATAAATTTTCGAAATAAACGATTAAATAACCGAGTGTTTTCCTAAATTCATGCTTTAAAAATGGTTGAACACATAAAGATATTTCAAATACCTTCACTCTTTGACGCTCGACTCGGACATAACTGAAAAATGCTTTAAGTTCACATTGACCTCAAAGAACAAAACGAGCGAACGCTTTTCGAAGTAGTCGTAAAATTTTAATTAGTGAAAATGGGAAATTTTTGTAAAGCAACTAAATAGCTCGTTTATTTTACATAAATTAAAAGTGGAAGCTAAAATTAGTTATTGTAATAGATAAAAAAGTTTATGATTTTATAAAATTCCATCATTCCTGTTCCATGCGTCTATAATGCTTAATAATTAATAGAACCAGGATTTCCTGGACATTCGCTCGTTCCTGGCATGATGTTTCTGCGGGTTGGTGAGGATAGGTCGAGTCTCGTAATATAAAACTGTATTACATCTTCCGAAACTCAACCTACCCTTATTTGTTCGCAAAAACACCATGCCAACTAGCAGATGAAGGTCTGGCGCTCCCCAGAAATCTGTATTAGCATGGTGGGTGACGGTTCAAACCCCTAAAAATCATTCTAAGCAGGAAAGGCTTCAATATTGACTGTGCCATCATCCGACAGATAGTGCTGGTGCCAAAAATGCCAAGAAATGTGGCGGTGAGTGCATATCATCAAACAAGGGTAAGCAGGGCACATTGTCAGACTCAGATACTCACCGGGCACGGCTGCTTCGGTGAGTATCTGTGTCGAATAGGACGGGAGGGATCGACACATTGTCACCACTGCGCATCCGACCTCGACTCGGCCCAGCACACGCTGGCGGAGTGCCCCGCGTGGGCCTCCGAGCGCCGAGTCTTGGTCGCAGAGATCGGACGAGATCTGTCTCCGCCGGCATTGATTGCGGCAATGCTGGCGGACGAGGGAGGTTGGAGGGCTGTGGCCTCCTTCTGTGAAGCAGTGATGCTCCAGAAGGAGGCCGCCGAGCGGGGCCGGGAGATGGCCGATCCCGCTCGAAGAAGGCGGCGCCGGGCTCGGTAGCACAGCTGCGGCGCCGCCGCGGGTCGCCGGCGGGCGCGAGAAAGTCGCGACTGCTGCGGCGACCCGGGATGGACCACGCCCCTTCCGTGGCCGGGGGGCGTCGTCGGTGGAGGAGACCGGGGGAGGTGGTAGTCTCCCCGATGAGGGCTCCCCTCTAGGCAGGGGAGCGGAGGCTGGGGGTTCTCGAAGGTGGCTTGGTGTTCCCGGGGGCTCCCTACATACCTGAGGAAGGCCATCCCTGAGGTTTTTAGTGGGTAGGCCTCCCCCTTCTGGGGAGGAGAGCCCCACATAACCCCGGCTCGCCACAGCCGGGGTATGCAATTTAATGCATTTTCCTCAGGGGAACAGCAGTAAAGTTTGATAGATGGCACTGGACACTTACAATGCAATACCGATAGATGTGGAAATCTTTGGCAATGGTTTGCGTCTAGCCATCATTTTCTTTAGGTAGAGCTGGTATACTGGTGGGACGTCAGATAACCTTCTTGTGGTGCACCCTGGGCAACGTCTTTTGACGGCCAATAGTCTAACGGAGGCCTCCATGGAGGGAGACAGCGGATGGCCGGGTTCATCCCTGCGGGCCGCTTTATGCGGCCACCTACTTTGTGCGGCGAAGGGGCGAATTCCCCCCTCTTGCGGGGTGGAGCTGTCGCTCTTCGGACCCGTCCTGGGTCGTGGGATGGCCGGATCTAATCCGACGGCCACATTCATAGCGGGGTGACGGCCGATTCATTCGCCGCAGTACGCCTGCACTGTTTGGGTGGGGCCCCTTGGGAGCCCAGCGGCCACCTCCGGGTGGCGTGGAATGGCGGACCTTCTAGGTCCACAGCGCGGCAGCCACAGGACGTGGCTGCTGATTAGGTCTTCGGACCTCCGTTGGGCAACCTGTGCGTCCCGGTTCGATATAGTGGATCACGTCTCTCTGTCGACCGAGGTGTATCTGCGAGCCTTGCCTTAACCGGCCGGGCCAAGTGGAGTAAACCACTATAAAAATCTGCAATTCCCTGTTGCTGGTGACCGCGGCAACAGGGGCGGGATTCGGGTGGTGGGCGGCATACAGTCCACCAGCTAACGCCAACCTGGGATACCTCCCGACCCCAGTGTGATAGGGTTACCCGGGTGCAGGGGCACCACCCGGGTGGAATTTCCCATTCCACATGCTCGTGGAAGTCAAAATGAATCCTAATTTTCTCAAACAAACTGTACATAAAGATGATGTAGGTGCGATGCCCAGAGAAGAAAGTGACGAGAGGGCCACACATTTGGCCTCATCGAGAGGCGACAACGTCACGATGAAGTTAGGTCCCGTTCCATCTCCAAGGGATCTACCTCATCCGACAAGGGACGGACGAGGACGCGATTGTGCTGGCATCTCCAGTGACAAGCACGTCGCTCCCAAAAACGCCGTGGATACGGCGACAGTGACAGCTGCATGTCGGTCGGCTAGACATCGCGGGCGCGCAAGCGCATGTCGCTGCGTCCGCTCCACGGAGTTGACAAAAAAGGTAAGCGCGCGGAGGCCAAGGGCGCTCGGAATGAGATCCGTTCAGTGTTGCTGCCCAAACTTCCCCCAAAAATGGGGGTTTGGACTAATGGGGTGTGGTTTAATGGGAGCACTTGAGTTATGTAACAATATTCATCACTTAAGTAACTTTATACTTCTGTCTTGAAGGTAAATTATATTTAATATCCAACAATATTTAGTGTTTATTAACTATCATTTACGAACGAATTTTGCCAGAGTTGTTTAAATATTTTCCTAAATATTTAATAACACTTCGCCGTTGGAAAAAAGTGAGGTCCGCAAAGATTTTTTCGTTTTATTACTTTATTGCCGTGTGTATAAAAAATGTCTTACAGCCCGTGATTGTAATAACAAACCACACCTCAACTTTAATGGCAGCGATTATATATATATATATATATTATATATATATATATATATTTGGTGTACGAGTTCGCCCCGCCTTCATGTCGCGTAGAAATCGTAATAAAAACACTAGACGATATATTGTAACTATAATATTATAATAATTTTATTATCGTTGCATCTCATATTAAGACATTGGAGAAACTGATGACTGTGGTCAAGTGTGCCACAAAATGCGACCACAACGAATTAAAATAAGCGGTTGGCTTGCGTCCATGCTGTACAAAATGAATTGAAAGTAAAACCCAAAATTTATGGCGACTAATAGTGTCTTGTTCTGACTACCATTCGTGCTATAGTGACAGTAGTTAGTTGCTAATTGGCTGTGTTCAGTAGTTGTAGTAAACAGTATTAACCTACCTTAATTAGATATGAGTGTTTAAGCATCAGTTAACCGTGCCGGCCCAGTGTGGATTGTTATTTTTCAAGTATTGCTGTAGTAATAAATTACTTTTGGACCTTGTAAGATTCAAACAATTTAAACTCCGGAGAGGTACCTCCATCTTTCCTATTTTAGATGCGAAATAACAGTGGTCGCATTTCTGTTTCGATGTGAAGAGTAAGATTTTCCTGAGTTTTGTGAATTTACATCTTTTTGAGGGGGATGTAGAATTGTTGCGAATCTCATAGGAACTATAGGCGACTATAATTATTTATACTGTCAGATGGCCATCTGCTTGTTTGACGACATATCACATCAAAAAAGGGATGTGCGTTGGAAATCGCAATGTAGGTACGTTGCCAAATGTTACTTCACGGTACCTACTGTTATAAAGTAAATTGTAACAATAACAAAATATCATACTATCAACACTATCAACGCCATTTATTGGCATATGAATGTAAATTTGTCTACTCTTTTTATAGTCTATAAATAAAAAGTTAGTCTATTGCAAACCACCACATGAGTTTCATTATTTTATTACCTACTATTAAAACAGAAATAACCAAAAATGTATCATACAAAATATGATTTAACAATTTCGAAATTACAGTGGCAATATTACAATCATTATCATCATATGAACTGAAAAACACGTAATGTTTTTTCTAATTTACATTCTGTAATCGTTCTTAATCAACCATATTTCCTACGTTCTATAAGGTGAAATGGTAATCTAAAAAAAAAGGTTCTAATGTAAAAAAGAGTGCGGACCAAAGAGTCCGCAGAAAACCAAAAAGAGTTAAAAAAAAAGTGAAATGGTGCCATACTGTATACTTAACATACATAAACTTAGCTAATGCCTTTGAAATCATTAATGAGATTATGCGCCGATCATTATCTCGAAAATTTGATACAAAATAAAAAAATCTGAATATTTTATTATTACGAGTATCAACAGTTAACATCCTATTATCTGCTCAGATCTATAATGCGTACTTGTGTCTTGATCATTACTTAAAAATTAACAGGTCGCGACCCTTGAGAATTCACCATTAAAAACGAAAATACAAAACATTTAATTGCTTACCTATGCGTAAACAAGGAGCGTGTTTTAAATACAAAAGGTATAATTACGGAGCTAATTAAGAAAAGCTTTCGGCTTTGCAAAATGTCTAAAAATACGCTTTTCTCAATACGTAGGCGTCGGAAATTACGAATTCGGCTTTCCATCAATTTATTCTGTTTCGTTCAATTTTCCAAATGGGACGAACGCGTGAGTGTGCATCCAATTTTGTGCTTAAGGGGTATGTAATAGTAGATACTGTGCCTTACAGTAATGTCACAAAAGCTACCAAAAATAAATTATTATTGTTATAATAGATCATACGTGCGATTCGAATCGTAATTGACGACTCTGGCCTAGTGCGGATTAGTCGTCTTCATATACTCGTATACCTTAGCGTTTTTTTTTGTCACGCAGCTAGTTTCTCACGACATAATTCTTCGTTATAAAGTGTGGGCTAAACGTACAGAGAATAAATTCTGTAAAATTCGTTTTACCAATTTTCAACTTTATGTCAAATTCAATATAAATTACAATATAAATATAATATAAATATTCAATATAATTTTTATTTAACAAAACAATAAAAAGCCGTTTCCATACTTTGTCTTACACTAACTTTAAGTAAATATGCATCCGATTATCCGATCTCTAATAATAACACATCCGTGTGTGGCATTATATACGCAATCAATATTTAGTGACAAAAAATAGGTGGTTGGCGTCGTATGGCCCCTTTTTTCTATTTATATAAATTTAATTTCTCATTTTATTTTGTCGTATCATCTAATTGGGTTTTTAACTGTATTTCATATCGCGCAGATAGAAATTAGACCCAGTTACCACAATACACGCATATTTTCATTAAATTTCGCTTAAATGCACATGCCTTATGACCGTGTCTTATATAGACACGGGATATTAAGCCACAAATAATAGTATGTTTAATTAACAAGTAAGTTAGTTTACAGCCTTCTGAAATATTAACATATACATGTAAATTCGATTTACAAACACTGAATACACATTGTTAGTATTTAAAATAATTTTAAACTGAAACACAGCAGCCGCAATTATACTGACACATGGGTTGATTCACTATATTATAAATAGGCCAAATAACTATAACTTAAATTTTAAAATTCTTACTAAAACTTTATCTTCTATACAATTACATTTACTGTCAATAGTGTTGAGATTCAAATACCAGACATGTTGAAAACCACTGCCCTAAGTGATATTCAAATTATAATTCAATTACCTTACATCAATAAGAAACAACATATCTATCTGAATATATTAAATAATTGTGGAAAATTATTTATTTCATACAAAACGCCTTAAAGGAATGCCAATGATCAGACTATTAGTCGTTGGATCCAACAAACAATGACTGATAGTAGCCTTGATGTTAAAATGGTCCGCGATGCTTCTACGTCTCAATAACAATATATTTTTTTGAGACAACAACGTCATTATAACATACACTTTATATATATCAACATGAACTTATTATACAATGTATATGAAAATATATATGGCGGGAAGGGAAAGAGTAACATTAGACTTACTGCTCAAAAGGCAGATTGGAAGTCTCAACTATCGGAACAATGATCGTCGAGTCAACATCCCACATGGCGGTTACCTCGTATGCCAAGTTAAGGTACTTATTGGCTATATCTTTCTCGGCTTTTACGAGGTTCTCATCATGAGGGATGGTAATATCGACGAGCATTGCACGGCGTTGGAATCGGTCGAATCGGTCGTCGGCGTTGGAGCAACGCACGGCTATTTTCAAGAACTGGCGCTGGTGCGTATTTACAGTACGGTGTCTCATGCACTACAAGAACGTATTAAAGGGCAAGCTGTTGATAGATGATAATGGCTACTAGGTTGTGTCTGTGAAAATACTCGCCGTTTGTAAGATGAGAACAACCAGAGATAATATGCCTAAGTGACTCTATTATTAATATTATTAAGACATCGATTCATGTGCGATTTTTTTTAAAAAAACACTGTTGTGTTGCATTATTGCAGATATATGAATAACTTTCAACTTATTCTCTAAACATCTACATAGTGAATTTCATTAAGATATCTCGGACTAAACGTAAGTACTATTACATAAATAAACGAACATAGCTTAAGAGAAGTTCTATTATAATTATACAAGATGGTTAGTCCGAGATATCAGTTACCTACACTCCCATAACAAATTTGTTAGTCCTGGTGGGAAGTTGAATTTATAAGGAGGATTAAAACATAGATGCTTGACAGATGCGGAGTTGCGAGCACCGAAACGACGGCTGCGTTTCTTTTTTTATTATGCCCTTTGTTTCCTCTAAAATACTCGACACAAACGATGTGAAGAGAGTGGAACTACATAGTAAAAGTCAAGAAGATATCTTGAATGATGGATCTTGAGCATCTCGTATAAATACAATAGAACTCCACTCAAGGTTAATTTGTTTAATTATGTAATTCTTCGCATAGCATGGCTAAGTTACAAGTGGAAAGAACAGTCATTCAATTGAGCGATCTAATTATCTGTCGATTCGTCGAGTGCATACATGTATCTTGTATTAGTGTTGTTTGAAATAATTTATCCGTTTCTAAGGCTGTGGGTATTAAGTTATAAAATCGCACACACCTACGTCAACATAACATGACACTGAATAAACAGAACGATATCACAAATCGCTTTCTGCTGGCCGATCTAGTGTTACAAGGCATTAGCTTTCATAGATATTTCAATGAAAATACCGGTTCGCTGGATCATTATTTGCAGGATCGCCTGCTTAGGGTTAGGCCACATTGAAGCGGAATTCTATCTGCGTCTTTTACAAAAAACAGCAGAATCTGATAATCTGACTGAGTGACAAGAGAAACTAGTCCAGAGGTCTTAGGGACCAAACTATGAATCGTGTTTTCGAATAATTATTATTAAATCCTGACTCCGACTGAAGTAAATTACGATATAATTTGAAAAAACAAATTACCAATGCTTCTATGATTTTTACTTCATAAGTGCCGCCTGATTCTACAATATTAAAAGACTCACTATTATTACTACAAACTATTGTTTTAAAATAATATCAAATCCATTTCTAGTTAATTTAGACAAAGATATTACATTGACAGATAATTAAAGTATAATAATAGTAGATTTGACAACTTTATGCTACATTTACCTAAAATATGAAAAATCTTGTACTCAAAACGTAACAAACAAATCTGAAATGAATTATATTAACTCTTAATCAAAAACTTTGAAATCTGTTAGCATGTTTATGTATGTCAACTTTACTCAACAACGAAACCAAAAATTTTATTATCGTTTTCTTTCTTAGTTTATTTCATAATAAATAATCAAGCACAATATTTAATTACGGAGTACTATTAGTAAACATACTCGTATATGGGTAATCATTACGTAAACATGGAATTCGAATATACATAAATCAAATACCTATTTAATTTAATGGGTAACAATACCAAAAATTTTACATTTGAGCGATATAGGAAGTTCAAAGGTCACCCTGCAAAATCAAGTTCATATTGAAATGCAGCTACAAATACTTTCGAGAATTTGCAAACTTTATTTGAAATTTGGCGTGGCAGTTACAAAATTCGTTCAGATCTGCCTCAACCCTTAGAGTCGCGTGGGTGGAAACAATATCCGCTACTATCGCGCCCCACCAATTACAGCTTTCTGGGACGCGGGTGCACTGACTGGCCACGCCGCTTCTACGGACTTTACTTTTGTAAAACATTCGAACAAAAGAAATGCAGTCAGACTATAGTTTAAGAATTCTGGTTTTAGGTTTACCAAGTATACATATATATAAGGGATTCTCTTATTTAAAGAGACTAATATAATGACATTAGCGGGCCGGTATATTTATGAAAATTTAATTTATGTGTGTATAAAAACTGTAACACATTTCATACTAATTTTCAAATGTATAATTTAAACACAAGAAATAGAAATAAAATTGCTGTTCCTACGTACAAGCTACAAATAGCTAAAGGCTCGTTTATGGGCAAATGTATAAATTTTTATAACAAGATTCCACATAGTGTAGCTGAATTGCCTTTTCATAAGTTCAAGGTAAATGTTAAAAAACGCTAATGAGTCCAGTCAATGAATATTTAAATAATGCCAATGCTTGGTGTTGACAACATTTGACATTACATTCTAAAGTATTCATTAAATTCTAAATTCCAAATATTTACAATATTTGTTTTCCAGTATAAATTGTAAATAGATATGTACGTTGTATGATAACGACGTAATTTATTGTAAATGTTGTTATTACTTTTGATAAAGCTGCTAAGTTTCTTGCGCCCATTCTTCTTATCAACTAAAAAATACGTCCTGAATGGGTGGTAGGAAAAGACAGGTAGAGTTTAAGAATTATATACCTTATATGCGCAAACTTTTGCATGTTATCAGAAAGAAAATAAAGACAATTACTCTACACTTGTTCGGAAATTACAGCCTTCTCTAAAAACAGGTAAGGAAATGAAAAACTCTAAAAAAATATGAACGAAATCCTTGTGATGTAGGTTCATTATAAATAGACGAAAGTAAAGCAACAAAAAACTACATTAACCCGAACAACATAGATAAACAGAACAGAACACAGTATTGATGTGAACCTTTATAGCTATAGTGAACTAGTCGTGTAACCACAGCTACTAGGTACTATCAGAAATGATATGCACTCTCGCGTCAACATCACAGTGCAAAGACAGAGGGTTACGAGTCCTTTATCACCCAGTGTATTTTGATTTGAAATCCAACTTGTATCCAACAAGAGATTTAAATTCATATACCTGTAATATAAATTTACATATAATTTTGAATGTGTGAATTTTTGTGGAACCTTCCTAAACTGCGGAATATTAGAAGTACTTCGTTCCGTTATCCTCTTTTATCTGAGCCGGTTGATTGAAATGAAAATGAAATCTTGTTTAAGTGATCCAATATTTCAAATTATTTGTGATTACTAACTACGCATAATCCAATTGAACATAAGAATCTTTATACTTGTAAACGCCAAATGATAGATTTACTAAAAAACTTATTAAACACTGCACAATTCATTCAAAAACTATATATAGCAGTTTTTGAATCGCTTAGATTAACGTCAAGTGGTTTAGCTTAAGTTATTCAAAAACATCGTGCTATAAACTCTCGTAAAATTCGAAAGAACGTTATGAAATTCACAAATCAATTCTCAAAGTATCACTGAATGTATGTCTTAGATATGTTTTAGGAAGAATTAACTATTCAAGGTAATTTCCGTACTAATCTGAATTGTGATTAAAAATAAAGCACATAAGACCCTTGAGACCCTAGACAAAGTATCATTCGCGTTCGAATCGTTATCAGAATTATTTTGATAACAATGCATGGATTTTTTCCAATTTGTAGCATTATTCTCATATTGAATGTCAATCAAACTTTGTAGTTTGTTGTTACAAAGTTTCGGTGGTCCCACTTTGAAATACAACAAAATTTAATATGTACAACTAATAACTTAAACTAAAAACATCAACACTTTTTTGTGGTCCATTACTATTGATATGCCGATTTTGCTCTACTTTGTTGATACATGACATCTATAGTGCACTAGAGCGAGGTGCATCATTAATATTAAGTTTATGAAACGCTATCTTTTGTGCTGTTACCGATACATAAACACATAACGAATTTTTATCGCAGCTTGCGTTGTTTTTTCTTTTTTGGCAATATTTTTTTTATTTCTCTTTTTAATGGCCATAAAACTCATAGTTTTAGTTTGTAAATATTTTCCCATTTTGATTCAAAAAATTAAAAATATCTAGAAACAACATTCAATTATTTCTTTTTTCAAAAATGTTATCTTTTTAATCTCATCAAAATCAACCATATACAACAAATAGTAGAACCAAAAATATTTCACTACAAGTTTACATGTACTACTACTTCCCTATTTCCCTGGCGATGGCGCAACTATTCCCTGACCCATTTATTTTTTAATTCAGAGTTTGATCGTTTCTCAATATCTCTGTCTGGACAATCATTATTTTTCTTAACACTGTAAAGGTTGTTATTATTATTTGTGTATGATTTATACACAAATAACAACATATTTAAATGTTGTTATTTGTGTATAAATCATACACAAATAACACTACAACATGCGACTTCCATTAGTCCGAGATCACCTAGTGGCAGAGCGCCTAACGCAGGGTTTCCCAACCTTTATTTCACTGAGCCTCCCTAATTCAAAAATAATATTCTCATGCCCCCTTAAGTTTAAAAACATTAAAAACACATAAATTTTTTTACCATTAAATTATTTCTTTGAATTAAAATTAAAATACAGATATTTGTGGATATTTATGTTTTAAGAATAAGAGAAGATATATGTATCTACACTTGAAAACCATTAATTACTTTCACTTTAGGTAAATATCCTAGTTTTATTTTAATTATTAAATACTAATGAGATACTTGAGCTTGCATCTACTGTACCAGTATGTCGATTCTGGGTTCAGTCTTTGCTAGAGCGCTTAAGTACTCGATTACGCCCCCCCTGGTATTCCACTACGCCCTCCAAGGGGGGCATGCCCCCCTGGTTGGGAACTCCTGGCCTAACGGATTAGCAAGTGTAGTCCACACATGCAAATCCGTAGTCCACCGTAGACGCCGGCGCCGTAGGCCACGATTGTTATCCATACCTATTATTGACTTCACAACTTTCTACAACAATAATGTCTCCTACTAGGTTGTGGAACGTTACCATATTACTGTTATCATATTACTACAATGTTCCACGTTTCTATGTAAATATAATACTGATAACCAACTTTATTTCGAAGGAAAATACATTTCACGGCTTATTGCTCTTTCCAATCAACTATAATCATAGATTTATTATTACATTAGTATATAACTAATCTATAGCTACAGTAGAAGTAGTTGATTGCCCTCAAAATTTCACTGTTAATTTATTTTTAGCATATTTTGTAATAATTAATAATGTTTTATTTGACACAAAAAAAATTGTTGTAGAATAATAATAATCATTATATTTCGAGCTTTCTTTGAGATAGAAAGCATAAGTGCATTGACCATTATTCTTTTGCGAGCAAGGTTATTTATGGGGAAATGTGTTAATATTCCATTTAAAGGTAATTTATCCTATCTAATCCTACCATGGTAAATAAATTATCCATTGTGCGTGGTAAATAAATGAATCAACATCACAATAAAAAAAACCGTCCTTGTATGTAATAAATCTTAAATTTAATGGAGCACATTTTCATGATTTACAAATAAATAAAAATTTTACCATCAACAATATACCTCAAAAACGCTTATAATGATTTTGTCGAAGCGTCTCTAAAGACGGATCGGTGTAATACATTCACACAGAATAACAAAACGAGCCGGCCTCGTTTACAGTAGAATTAATAGGCACCCTTCGGGCTTGTAATTTTGTTACATATTTGTCGAGTTTCCAACTAGAACAACTCTATTTGACCGTAATGACACAACGGACGAGTTGTGGTTTGACCGTGTTGGAAATTATTGTAGGTACAGCCGGAAACGAAAATAATAATAATAAATACAATAAATATTTCTTACACTTAATAAGCTTTGTAAGGCTTATGTATAGTATATTATACATATATAAATATTTTTAATAAAAATATATATTAAGAACTATGACTAAGGTACAAATGCCTGCATTCATGATACAAACAGCCCTTGAAACCAGTATATTCATCACTCGGCTACAGAAGTCGTCAAATAGTTCACTGACTAGTTATATAACCAAAAAATCATAATTGGCTATACTAATATTTCATCATTAAGGTCCTTTGTCCCCTAGCTGGGGCAGAGGGCTTTCCACGGGAAGGAGGAGGTCACCTACCGATTGACTCAGATACTCACCGGGCACGGCTGCTTCGGTGAGTATTTGTGTCGAATAGGACGGGAGGGATCGACACATTGTCATCACTGCGCATCCGACCTCGACTCGGCCCAGCACACGCTGGCGGAGTGCCCCGCGTGGGCCTTCGAGCGCCGAGTCTTGGTCGCAGAGATCGGGCGAGATCTGTCTCCGCCGGCATTGATTGCGGCAATGCTGGCGGACGAGGGAGGTTGGAGGGCTGTGGCCTCCTTCTGTGAAGCAGTGATGCTCCAGAAGGAGGCCGCCGAGCGGGTCGGGAGATGGCCGATCCCGCTCGAAGAAGGCGCGCCGGGCTCGGTAGGCACAGCTGCGGCGCCGCGCGGGTCGCCGGCGGGGGCGAGGAAGTCGCGACTGCTACGGCGACCCGGGATGGACCACGCCCCTTCCGTGGCCGGGGGGCGTCGTCGGTGGAGGGGACCGGGGTAGGTGGTAGCCTCCCCCGAGGAGGGCTCCCCTCTAGAGAGGGGAGCGGAGGCTGGGGGTTCCCGGAAGTGGCCTTTGTGTTCCCGGGGGTCCCTACATGCCTGAGGAAGGCCATCCCTGAGGTTTTTAGTGGGTAGGCCTCCCCCTTCTGGGGAGGAGAGCCCCACATAACCCCGGCTCGCCACAGCCGGGGTATGCAATTTAATGCATTTTCCTCAGGGAAACAAAAAAATAAAAAAGGGGCAGAGGGCTTCCACAGTGAGTCTCCATCCCGCACGGTCTTAAGCTTCGCATTTGATTTCGCTCCAGGTTTTTCTAATGGCTTTCGCTTCGTCAATGACAGTCCGCCGCCCGGTCTGTTTTGGACGACCACGTTTGCGCTTTCCTTGCAGATTCCAGTCTAGGGCTTGCCCCGGTATGTGGTTTGGTTCCTTCGGAGAGCTATATCCAACTCCATTTACGGCGTTTAGTCTGCTGGTCGAACCGGACTTCATCACAACGTTCCCAAAGCTGCTCATAATAGCTACATAATTAAATACTAACATTTAATTAGTAATAATTAATATTAAATATAGTAATTAGTAAGTAATTTTAGATATAGTAATAAATTTTGTTATATATTTCATATTATATATTGAATTAATATATACATATGATTAAACATACACTAAATGTTGTAACATATACAACAACATTTAATGAAGTTACTTTAAAGGGTATAGCGAGGTAAGGAGGACGAAATGGCCCCCATGGCCCATGACGGAATTATCATTTGTACTGGTATTGGCACTCTAAAAGAATACGAAATGTAAGGTCGTTGACCCCTGACCTTGACCTGTCTTTGAGATAATCGAGAAAGTTAGTATGCGCGCCGATTATTTTCAAAAATTTTTTCCCGAAAAACTATAAAAGCTAGAAGAATGGGACCAATTGCGTATAATGAGGGATACTTTGAAAAATATTTTGTATTTTTTTCAGAGTTCTCGTGAAATGACAACTGTGCAAAATAATTAAACAAAATATTAATATTTTTTTTTAGTACTGTTCTATTATGTCTACCGCGTCAAAAAAATTATATAATACTCTTTAATTTATATACTTATACCACACAAAAGCTGATCAAAATCAAAGAGGCGCTTCTTGAGTAATTATGAATTTACTTATTGTGCGTACGGCTGGTAGGAACTAATTAAAGAGGTCGTTTTTGAATTAACTATTATAATTTTATGTTAAACATAATTTTAATCATCATCATCACTATTTTCATTTATTACAACATTGACTGCATCATTTGAAAATATTTTCGACAGAATTTCAGCAGGACGTAAAATGCGAGATAGATATCTCGCATGAGCTAAATAATATATTACACTTACGACATGAGCGCAGCATCCAACTGTCCTGTTTCCATTCGGACAATCACAACAATATCCTCGGATTCCTTCGACACTGTTCATATTAGGAACATAATCAATGAACAATCGGTAATGTTTACTATTTACATGTCTGAAACGAACATTTAACTTGATGGGTTTGTTTGACGTAATATATATAGAGATTACTCATGACGTCCATTATTTCAGCGAGGTATGAAACAGCTAATGAGAGCTGATAGGGAACCTGTAAATAATATTCTTAATTGTTCTTCGTTTAGTCTTGGAAAATCTAAAATTTCTGATGACACCAGTTGTTGCAAAGCCGTTTTTCTTCGATTCCAGTGCTTCTTTTCTACCTCTTCACCAATTGTCTCATTTAAACCTGTATCAGAATCCAATCGCTCTCCATAGTCGAGTGGATAGTACACCGGTTTCAAGGTGTCGCCATCTCTGAGGTCCCGGGTTCGAATCCCGGTGGGGGGCAGATGTTTGTGTGATGAATGCGAGCATTTGTACCTTAGTCATGGTTGCTGATATATATTTCAATAAAAAATATTTATATATGTGTAATATATGTATGTCTATCCGTTACCCTAGCTCCCATAGCACAAGCCTTACAGAGCTTAGTTTGGGCTAGGCTAATTGGTGTAAGTGTAACAAATATTTATTATTATTATTATTATGTGTGCAGCGTAAATGTATTTGTAATGACACGAATACACTTATAATAATCTATTAAACATGAATAAACACGTTTCCTAGACCACGCGAAGCGGCCGGCGGGCGCCACCGTACACGATCGAACAAGTTTTTTTAGATATTACTCAAGAAGCGCCTCTTTGATTTTGATCAGCTTTTGTGTGGTGTTGTGTACAAATCAAAGAGTATTATATAATTTTTTTGGCGCGGTAGACATAATAGAACAGTACTAAAAAAAAATATTAATATTTTGTTTAATTATTTTGCACAGTTGTCATTTCACGAGAACTCTGAAAAAAATACAGAATATTTTTCAAAGTATCCCTTATTATACGCAATTGGTCCCATCTTTCTAGCTTTTATAGTTTTTCGAAAAAAATTTTTTGAAAATAATCGGCGCGCATACGAACTTTCTCGAATATCTCAAAAACAGGTCAAGGTCAGGGGTCAACGACCTTACATTTCGTATTCTTTTAGAGTGCCAATACCAGTACAAATGATAATTCCGTCATGGGCCATGGGGGCCATTTCGTCCTCCTTACCTCGCTATACCCTTGGTGGACTTCTATATAATAGTTTACTATCAGTCAACCAGCCATCAGAATGGAACTAGTTGCTTAATAAGTGTATATATATAAATGATATATAATGAAATAAAAATAAATTTACTTATAATACATTACTACTAAATATATACTTTTGTAATATACTCATAAGATTATACAAAATGCAACACTATTCACTTTCTATTATATTACTTTTACAAAAACTTGAGTTCTGTCTAGTTTTGTAATTAAGTTCCTCTACAAAATTTTAATGATTGAAACTTGATTAACAACATGAATAAAATTATAAATTTGAATAATATAGATTTTCATGAATTTGTTGACTGACGTTTGTTGTGTTCACAGCATCCGATGTATAATCAAGATCCAAATCGCCCAATCGGTTATTTGCTTACAATATTAACTGTTACATTACTATAATCTAAATATTATTTTCAATTAATTCTTATTAAATATGTTTTACAAAACATTTAAATATTTTTTGTAACTGTTTATTCTCCTATTTGTTTTAAAAGGCTAGAGTGAGAATTGTTCTAGTGTCTATGTTAATAAAAACATTTATTTAGTTCGCTATATTACTCATATACTATCTTGCTTTTAACATTAATATGAAAATATCCTATACATTATTATAAAATGGCATATCTATTAAAAATATTTGCGTATTTTTTGACGTAAAGCGTCTTTAAAATCGCGCCGAAACATACGGGTACCAGGCTTAAAAAGTGGACCGTAACGAAAAGGTATATATCATCGTACCTTAATAATTAAAAAACTATTAGTCTTAGAAACAAAAATGTGGTGCAAATATTTCACTTATATAGTCAGCTCGCTGTTGTGGCATTGAGTTTTTTATTAAAATACTTAAAACACCGTCAATCTTGTTTTTATTTCAATCTTTTACTTTAAAAGCTATTCCCTAACATAGACGTTTCACGTTAAAACCAACGGCCGTGTGCCCCGGCACAGCCCCACCCGATTTTTTATCAAATTTCAAACCCATTGCAGAATTGGTGTGCACGATCAAACAATTTGACAACCACTCAAAATTTGACAGTTCGCTTTCAGGCCGCTTCAGAAATCGGACGGAGGCGCGCCCCGCCAGCCAGTCTGTCCGGCGGCGGAGGCAGGCGCGCACGCCTGCGCCACCTCGCGGACGGAAACATCGCAATGTTACTGTGACTTGACCGGCAGAAATCTGTGACACGGACGGAAAGTTGCGACAATTTTTTAACTGATTTTAAAAAAGAATGTCGCCATTTTTTACTGGATTTTTCTGGTGAGTGTTTAATTGGTGAAGTGATTTTATTTATTTAATTTTAGCTAAATTTATGTATTTTTAATTTAGTGTTTGTGGAAAAAATATATTTCATTATTATTTTGGGTGCTACAGAAATATTGTTTAGACGTGACTAATTTTCTTTTTATTGTGTTTATTTCATTGTTAATTAATTCAAATGGTTTTCAATTCTTTTTAGGACAGTCAATAGGTAAGTGCTTAAATGTTATAGAAACGAATAGATATAACTTTTTTTTTTAACCTAACGAAGGCTATTCAATATTCAGCTTTGCAAATAACTAACTTTCATGAAATATTAAAAACGATTCATAATAGTCGTGACTTTATATTACATTTACTGTTATTATTTCTTTAATTTATAATTCTTCTTAACTCATCTTCGTTCAATTCCAACGGTAGAATTTAATCAAGTCAGTTTAAAGTTGCCCTTCAATTATAGCCTGTCAGAAGTGACTCCGCGCCAAGAACCAACCAGACGTTTTCCGATTAATAATCAGAAAAACATCAATAGCCTTCCATCAAAATTATATTACAATCCCGCGAAATAAGACATTGTTATTTTGTTATACTATCGTATAACAATTATTTTAAGATTTAAATTTCTCCTAATAAAAGTCGTAAGAAAGTTTTTTCATAGACAAATCAGTATGTTATCTCTTGATTTTTGATTAAGATCTTGTATGTTAATATGTAATAATATTTCAACTTAAGCTTTATTACATCATAAATCAAAAGAATTAAATAAGCCTTTAAGAAAATGCCTCCGTAGTATAATTTATATTACACTGAAAGCAGCGGTTACTTGTTATTCCGAGATAACAGATAATTTAATTGGTCAAATACGCAGGATTGGGTAGAATCAACTTTGTCATAGAAATAACATCAAAAATTCTTTTATTATAAGTTAATTAACAAATGGATTTGCTGGTTGTAGGGGTGTTTACAAAAAATTCGAAGTAATTCAGCTAAAAAGCAAACAAACACTGCAATATGTTTTATGTAATATAATGACAGTAGTGAATGTTGAATATTATGCTTTTTAAATGTGCGTTAATATATCCGGAAAATGATGGAATAAAAAAATAAGCGAGACTCTCAAAATGTCTAATCCCAACTAATATTATAAATGCGAAAGTGTGTTTGTTTGTTTATTTGTTTGTTTGTTTGTTTGTTTGTTTGTTACCTCTTCACGCTTAAACTACTGGACCGATTTCAAAAATTCTTTCACCTTTGGAAAGCTACATTCTCCCCGAGTAACATAGGCTACTTTTTATCCCGGAAAAATTGTCAGATCCCACGGGATGCGCAATAAAGGCTTCGCTCAAAAACTACTGCACAGATTTTTATGCGGTTTTCATCAATAGATAGAGTGATTCTTGAGGAGTTTTGCGGCATTTTTTATCTCGGAAAAACGGATAGTCCCACGGGAAGCGCGATAAAATCTTCGCACCATAAACCGACTTCCGCGTATATGTAGCCGTGGGCAAAAGCTATGACCCTTAACCCTCTATACACCCAATCCCGAAATCCACGCGGGCGAAGCCGCGGGCAGAAAGCTAGTCTAATACAGATTAGACATTTTGAGACTTCGACTTTTATGTTTGAAATTATTTAATGTGATATATTGACAAACAAGCAAACTACCCGTTTAATGGTAAGTAGTTTCATTCGCTTATAGTGCATGCGATTTCTATGAGGTTCGCAAGAAAATTTGCAATTCCTACTAAACTGTAAAATATGTAGTAACTAGTAAAAATTACGTAAAATAATTAGTAAACAAAAATTCATAATTCATTCAATAGGAATTATCAAAACATTATTTTTGTGTTTCATTTTAAACTAACAGTAGGCTTTTTATATACAGATTTCCCAATATCTATTTTATACTAGCTGACCCGGCGAACTTCGTACCGCCTTAGCGTAGCTTTGATGCACTACTTTATTTCCGAACAAACGATGCTCTTTTAATATAGTCTATGGCTGTGAATGACGTTGACATTCGTATAAAAAAAAATTGTCATTCGTAACGCGCGTTTTTTAAAATATGCAAAATTAAATGTATACTTTTCAATATTTCTGAGAGATTTTCTTAATATTTTTTTACGTAAGAACCATCCTTGGACTTCCACAAACATTTAAAAAAAAGAATTATCGAAATCGGTTCAGCCGTTCACACGTGATGCCGTGACAACGCGAAACGGGTTTCATTTTTATATATATAGATAGGTCTTAAATGAAAGTTATAAAGATTTACTAACGAAAAAAGATCTATTACTAGGAAGCTAGCAACTTACTTAATCCAGCTCAAAAAAAAACCAATCTTAACAAAGCCTTCCAAAATGCTTCAAAATCTGAAACTCTGTTTCACTAAAGTACTCTTACAGTGTAAAACTTTCGGAACATAGATAAAAAAAATGAATTTGATTATACTCGTGTTTATCAATTGTAATTTTAGAAAGGAAGAAAGAATAAAGTATTTTATTTGGTACATACTAACCATAATTACTTTTTACCCGAGAAATTCAACTACATCTTCATCATATGTTACTATATCTCAACTAACTAGTAACGTTCTAAAAAGTCTAGAAATTATACTGTCGGAATTTAATAGGCAATCAAGTACAAAACGTGGAACAAATGGCTTGCATGATTTGTTTTTGCTACTACTAACGCTTTTTACTAACGCAAAAACGACTGGGTGTTAAAAGTTTGACTTGTCTGTCTCTATGCACACACATATTCGTATTTGTCTGTAGCATTGTAGCTCCCGAACAGATGAACCAATTTTTATTTTTTTTGGTTGGAAACTGAATTAGTTGGGAAGTTTTTACCTTTGTTTTATGGAAATCGGTCCAAGATGGCCGATACTACAAAATGACGGAATATACAATTGTCACAGCTCCCTCCTTTAATATAGGTATCAAATGTAATAGAAAGTGACTTCATGAATTATCCATATTGAAGTCTTTTTCCAAATTGACGGCTCTGTATCTATCCTATCCTATTTAATAAAGAAAAAAAAACAGCCCTTGCTGAGTTTCTTGCCGGTTCTTTTCAGTACAAGGTCTCTCGCCGTAGATTTTCTACCCGATGGCGTAGCTTTTCGACTTTCACAAGTGTACAAGCACGTACAGCCTAGACTGAATAAATGATTTTGAATTTGAATTTGAAGAATTTGAAATAAAAAGGGTTTAAGCAGTGGATTACTATAAAGCTTAAGCGGGGTGCCTATTAAAAGCGTAAAGTTATTTTGTCAACGTTTTTACAAATTTCAAATTTTTCAATTTATTAACTTACTGTAATCAAAATTACACGATATAGTTAAAATTCTGTCTAAAATAGATTAACTAATTATTAATAATTTAATTGAAAGGTTATTCACTCAAATTTATGAAAGAAATATACGGCTATTTTTGTGATATTGCCATTTTAAAATAATTAGTTCCTAGCTTTCCCCCACGAACTTCGCTTAACCTATATAGGCTTGCTATTCTCCTAGGATTACCGATAAACAGTCGAAATTATCTATGTAAATTAAAGTGATGTAACGTGTCATTGATGAACTTTCTTTTCTCCTTATACCATACTTGTATGTTACTTTTTGTCCTTCTTCCTTCTTTCTTTTTTCTTTATACACATAATATATTTAAGACACATATTTTTGGCAAAACAAAATAGTGTTCTAACATTAAATTTTAAAGGTTATGGTTTAATTTTCTAATTAAGTAAACTACGATTTTTAATTCGAGTCAGTAAAATGATAAGTGCAACTGTCACTGATACAAAAAAGGGTGACCCACTACAACCCACTACAATAGTGATGTTCGGCAATCAATAGATTTAGACATTTAGTCATGCTTTATTTTATTAGGTATCAAAGCGTTTTTTTATTGTAAATATGTAATACATACCATATTAAATAATATGATTTGTGACACATGACAATGGAAATGTCATTTTACTGACTCGAATTAAAAATCGAACTTTAATTTAGAATTTAACATAAATGAGCATATTGTTCAGCACCAAGCTTTTATTAGTAATAAATTATCTACCCTAATTCGGAACATCTAATAGATTAATCTCTGCCGTTAATAAATAAAATACACAAACAATCTTCATAGACAAAAAGGATTGAGGCGAGACTGCCTCCAAATTAGGTTCAGCCAGTGTTTATTCAAACCAGGACAATGAGCGGTCTCCCAGAAACAAACGTCGTTACCTTGTTTCTCCGAATTTGATTTTAAAATTGAATTTGCTACCCTTCGAAAGTTACTCGTCGAATATTTACGATTCGACGGAAATGCTACCATAGGAATTTCAAAATGTATCAAGAATATTGTTTTGTATGACACAAAAGATTTTTGCTTATATTTCGATTTTGGTATTCTGCACCTGTCCATCACGTGACAATATGTTTATCAGCTTTACCCATATTTTCCCCAAATGCTACAAAAAGCCGTTTGGGTGAGCAATTAGTGATGAATAGATGTGCCATTGACACCACTACATCAATTAATCATTAGTTTTTCAGTAATGATTCTGTGCATTAATGGCAAGCTAATGGATTATTAGGCTTTTGTTCCCCATTCCCAAAGATTTGACTATTATATTAACTTAATATACTTATAATTTATAGAAAGCTTTTTTTGAATAATTAACATTATTTTGTCAACTATGCATTTTATTACAATTATCAAAGAACAACCTTATTAATAT
The DNA here is from genome assembly GCA_036419045.1 of Scirpophaga incertulas. Classification (NCBI taxonomy): domain Eukaryota; kingdom Metazoa; phylum Arthropoda; class Insecta; order Lepidoptera; family Crambidae; genus Scirpophaga; species Scirpophaga incertulas. The sequence continues at coordinate 8,730,183 of CM071627.1, read as the reverse complement.
TATACATGCAGAAGTAACTGTCTGTCTGTCTGTCGCGTTTAAACACCAAAACTACTGCATCTATGAAATTAGTACACATAAATCTAGATCCTGAAAAAGACAAGTGGCTACTTTTTAAACCAAAAAAGACTTATAAGGGTTTAAAAAAAGGAATGAAGGTTATATGAAAAAATATTATCAGCTTGAATGCGTGAAAATTATTTTTCAGATTGTTTCTATAAATAAATAGACGATTTTTTAAATTTGTAAAAAAAGTTTATATTCGTATGAAAATTCGTGGTTTTGGAAGAAATTATGTCATTTTTCTTTAATTGTTGTTTAATTAGATATAAATAAAAAGTCATTGCTCCACGCGAACGATGTCGCGGGCAAGCAGTATGGTATCCCAACTATATGTTACTAGCTTTCTGCCCGCGGCTTCGCCCGCGTGGATTTCGGGATTGGGTGTATAGAGGGTTAAGGGTCATAGCTTTTGCCCACGGCTACATATACGCGGAAGTCGGTTTATGGTGCGAAGATTTTATCGCGCTTCCCGTGGGACTATCCGTTTTTCCGAGATAAAAAATGCCGCAAAACTCCTCAAGAATCACTCTATCTATTGATGAAAACCGCATAAAAATCTGTGCAGTAGTTTTTGAGCGAAGCCTTTATTGCGCATCCCGTGGGATCTGTCAATTTTTCCGGGATAAAAAGTAGCCTATGTTACTCGGGGAGAATGTAGCTTTCCAAAGGTGAAAGAATTTTTGAAATCGGTCCAGTAGTTTAAGCGTGAAGAGGTAACAAACAAACAAACAAACAAACAAATAAACAAACAAACAAACAAACACACTTTCGCATTTATAATATTAGTTGGGATAAATGCGAAAGTAACTCTGTCTGTCTGTCTGTTACGCTTTCCCGCTTAAGGCTCAATACTCAATACTTTATTGTTTCCAAAATTTTAAAAGATGGTCAGACAATTTTGGACCCTGTTGGGCGCAACAATATGGTAGGTATGTTGCTACAAATACAACATAACTAAAATAATTACAAAAACAATTTATAGTCAATAAAATAACACACACACACACACACACACACACACATATATATATATATATTTATATATATATATATATACATGTATACATACACACACATATACGTACACATACATATACATATATATGTGTAAATTACAACCGACTCTCGGCTCGCAACCGATTTAAATGAAATTTGTATACAGACAATCTTTAGATCCTGAGACAGAACATAGGCTACTTTTTATTGCGAAAAAAAGGGATGAAGGGGTTGAAATAGAGGTTGAAAGTTTGTATGGGATTTCTTAATTTTAAAAGATAAAACCATGAAACTTTATATTTAATCATTTGATAAGAAATCATTAAACATTTGTTCTAGCATTTTTGAAATAAGGGTTGAAAGTTAGTATACCAGGATTGACAAAAACTAATTTCACGCAGGCGAAGCCGCGAGCGGAAGCTAGTATTAATATAATCGGCTACCTTCATGACAAATCTTCAGTAATAATCAAAGCATATTAAAAATTTTTGCTTCAATAAATTTGTCTATGGACTATTAACCTACAGCAGTGAAAGTCATGACTTCATTAACAAAAAAGCATGGCATTATTGCCGTCAAAAATCTGAAAATAAGCCAGGCCGTGTTAGCTACATCTAACAAATGAGCTGCCATCATTTGCGCTTTCCTATTGTGTGTTTCTTACGAGGGAGAAAGAAAAAGAAAAAAGAAAAATAAAGTAGCGAGTTTCAATATGCAACGCGTGGCGCCGTCACCGGCAGGCACGAGCGTTCGATGCTATAATTTATAACAGCGATCCCTTAAAACTTGTAGTGTACCTTCGTACAGTGTTTTGCGAGTCTTACATTAGTTCAGTTCGGGTCGTTGTGCGCGGTATTGCTTGCGTTTCTTGTATGAAGTTAACTTGGCAGATTACTAACAAAGTTCGATACGTGTGAAGTGAGTATTGCCTTTATTTTTTTTTTAACAAACGGATTGAGACCATTCTGAAAATGTCACATTTTATATTATTATTTTTTTTAAACTAACATACTATTAGCATTTTGAGAGTTTTTGTGTATAATTATATTGCACTTAAATTTTGCAAAAATATAGTTTACAATTTAAACATGAAGGCAATCCGCTGAATTGAAATTGTCTGGATTCCGCAAAGCCAATACAGTGAATATAATTTTTTAATGATCGACAAATTTGTAACGGAAAAATTATGAAGATCTTGAGATATTGGTAATTTAATTAAAGGAGATGACCTAAAATTTTATTTTCGTAGATGCTTCATAGTAGAAATACGATGGGACCTGACAACAATATTATAATAAACCTATTATATATAAAGCTCAAAAAAAATAACTTCAATTTATTGTTTTAGTAGCTACATACAGAAATCTAGTATTTTGGGACTTTAAAAAGCAAAATAAATATTATTAATTTGATAATTTGAAATATCCTCTTTCTTGTCATTTAATAGTATTGGATTAAAGGCTTTTAAGCCAATCAAAATGTATGAAGAACGAAAATGAAAAGTAGCAAAAAAGTGTATGAAATGCAACCTTAATATATTTAATCATACATTTTTGACAATTAGTATTAAAGTATTTGCTAAGATATCACTTATGGTGAGCTTTTGTAACTACTTAAATCGAAGATAGCTTGGTCGTTTTAATCTCTTTGCTTTTCCAAAAGCGTCGTTTTTACCTTGTATTTCTGTGCTACTTGCGTTTTCTCTTTCATGAAGAATATTCTTGCCCGCGTTTTATTTTGTTTAGGGTGTCCTTTTGGTGATTTATGGTATTGATTTTTTGAGTAAAATGGATTAGGCATAGGGACTTGATAACTCGTTAACAATGGCTTTTTCCTTATTGTTGTTTAATTTATCATAATACTATTAAACATTTAATAACTTCATTAATCGTTTGATAAGGATATTACGAGTATCTAAAACCTGATATACATACTAGCTCTAAATATTGAAATTGTACATAGATAGCAGAATATTAGTTAGATATAACCTATACAGGTTATTACTTAGTTTTTATAGTACTCAGAAACTATAAACCCGTTCTAACTTTTAAAAAAATTCTGCAAAAGCAACATAAAGACAAAAGCTTTTTGGGACCCTTTTTTGTAGGACAAAACGAAAAACATTACATAGAAGAAATAAGTGTTAAATCAATTTTTAATTTTATATAAACAATAATATTAAATATACATAAATTAATAATAATATTTATCAAAAAACGACTGTGTTTAATATATAGATAATCCGTGCCTATTTCGCCCCTTCAGGAACATTGTTCGAAAAAATTCCTTTGTAGCCGTCATCTTGTAGTCACGATCTACTTGTACGTCTAAATTCATAGATGACGAAGTTTCTGAGAATTCTCGTTAGTCAGTAAATAGTCAGCTACTTGCGCTGAAAAAAGCTTTCCTTAACATCCATATACAGATAAAGATATACCTTGAGTACCCTTTTTTTTGTTTCCCCTGAGGAAAATGCATTAAGTTGCATACCCCGGCTGTGGCGAGCCGGCGGTTATGTGGGGCTCTCCTCCCCAGAAGGGGGAGGCCTACCCACTAAAAACCTCAGGGATGGCCTTCCTCAGGCATGTAGGTAGCCCCCGGGAACGCCAAGCTACTTCCGGGAACCCCAGCCTCCGCTCCCCTGCCATACAGGGGAGCCCTCCTCGGGAGAGGCTACAATACCTCCCCCGATCTCCACCACCGACGACGCCCCCGGGCCAGGGACGGGGCGTGGTACCTCCCGGGTCGCCGTTTCCTCGCGCCAGCCGGCGACCCTCGGCGGCGCCGCAGCTGTGCTACCTAGCCCGGCACCGCCTCCTTCAAGCGGGATCGGCCATCTCCTGACCCCGCTCGGCGGCCTCCTTCTGGAGTATCACTGCTTCACAGAAGGAGGCCACAGCTCTCCAACCTTCCTCGTCCGCCAGCATTGCCACAATCAATGCCGGCGGAGGCAGATCACACCCGATCCCTGTGACCAAGACTCGGCGCTCGGAGGCCCATGCGGGGCACTCCGCCAGCGTGTGCTGGGCCAAGTCGAGGTCGGATGCGCAATGGTGGCAATGTGTCGATCCCTCCCGTCCTATTCAACACAGATACTCACCGAAGCAGTCATGCCCGGTGAGTATCTGAGTCAATTGGTAAGTGACTTCTTCCCTCCCGTGGAGCCAAGTTTCGAGGTGCGGGAGTACGGCACCGACGACCCGCTGGCGCGCGCAGATCCGTAATTCGAGCTGCGCACGCCAGGCCGCCACAATCCGTCGGTGCCACTCCCGCTCCCCCCATCGCTCCTCTTATCGCTCCCCCGGTCGACCATTATCCGCTGCAGGCACCGTAGCAGAGCTCTGCAGCGGGGGGACCTCGCGCAGTCTTGCGACCACACGGAGCCCCATACATGGCCACGGATCGCACGACGCCCTCGTACAGGCGGTAAACTCCATCCCTCGGTACCCCGAGATTGGGCAGCAGGCGATGCAATGCGCCCGCCACCCTTTTGGCTCGGGGGACCAACCGCACGAAATGCTCCTCGAAACTCCAGCGGCAGTCTAGGGTGAGGCCCAGGTACTTGATGTACGGCTCCACCGGGACGACCGCGTCACCCACCCGGAACCGGCAGCTGGGTGGTTCCCGGCGCCTCGGAAGGCCGTGGAACCATAGATTCCTTGAGTACCTAACAAAGAAGTTTATAATGCTTAGCGAGATATTAGTTTGTATTGTATTGAAACCTAAATCTCTTACAAGCGCAATGCTCTGATGAAGCAGGTAAATGACTGCCAAGGAACGAACTCTTAAGCCGGGATTAGACGTCAAGCTATAGTATTTAATAAACGTCCAAACCCAAAAGTTATATTGGAAATGAGCTTTGTGCTTTAAACCACACCCATGTCTAACTTAAACTTAACAAATTATAGTTAGGACGTGAATCGATCGGACGGCGCTGTTACACTGTAGTGCAAAAAAGCATAAACGGCGTATTTTACTCTCTTTAATAAATCCTTTTAAAGAGTAGAATAATAAAATATTGTCGTAATCATATAGGTAAGAATAGAAGCTAAGAAACTTAGGATATACATATAATTATACAGAATAGAAAAAAGGCTCGACATTCTTATTTATATTACATTAAAAAAAATGCAAATGCCGGAGTAAAAGTAATCTGTGTCATAAATAATTACTTGTTTTATTTTTAAATGTTTAATACATCAATACTTGGAAACATGAAAACAAGTAAAAATTTTGTTTTTACAAGAGTTTCTTTTCCTTTCGCTAGACAAAATGTATGACACAGCTGATTCTTTTACAAATGAAAGTTTGCACCTCAGAAAAACTTTTTATTGATATAAAACAACAAAAATGTAAAGCCATAAGAAAGATGTGATAATTCAGGACTTTTTCGTTTTTTTTTTTTCTATTTCAACATGTTCGTTATTATATGATTTCGGGATAACGCAAAATCATAAAGTATACGCGAGTTAAGTCTGAAAAATTGTTTCACTTAAATCTATCATTTTATGTTTCTTCTACAAATAAAATGCAATATCACAAAATAGATAATTTAAACAGCCTTTTAAAATAAAACAAACCTATTTTTTATAGAACAATACTTATTTTTGCAAGACAGTGTAGTTAAAACGTGAATCGATCAAATGGGGTGCTATTTATCACGACTCGCAACTTAACCGCCAACATGACTCGCCATTCCTGAATGTTGGACAGAAGCCCGCCTAAAAAGCGGTCGTCAATATTTATTATGAAAATAGCGTGTGGAAACCGTTTTTCGTAATCTATATTCGATAGCGTGACTCGACCAACTGAGGCCCAGTCGAATAGCGATCAGATAAGAGCAAGATGTAACAATTTGCTGATTTCCTTATGAAATGGAGCTGTAAGTTTCCTTTCGCCTTCCGTCATTTATTGTTATTGAAGTGTTCTATTATGTTGAAGAGTACCTTTTTTCAATAAGTATAATTGAATTGATTGTTATTAACAAATATTATTTACAAATAACTATTTACGTTACGTTACGTTTCTTTATCTATGCACTGCAGGGGAAAAGGGAACTAGGAGGAAAAGGGAATCTTAACACACGATAAAGATCTTCGGTGGTAGGATCGAGACGAGACGAGGAGGAGCGCGAACGTACGGCTATCTAGTTACAACAGGCCCGCAGTTGAAATGCTCGTCAGCTCTCGTCAGAAACATTCAGATTAAACACTCGTAGATATAAGTCTTCAGTGGCTTCTTCCACGTAGCACGGTGCAAGATAGTAAGAAGGTAAGAGCTTCTTCCACAGCACCGAAGATAGAAGCTTCGGTAGCAGATAATAACAAAGATTTCTTCTTCAACGTGACACGGAACAAAGTAAACATTTACGCGTAGCCTTCTTGAATCCTGAGGGATTTGGCATTAGCCCGGGACTTAGCCGGAGGCCAGTACTAATGTGCGTATTGTACAAGATACGAATCAGCGGACCAACTACTTTTATACATATGTTTTATACATTTTCGAAGTTGTCAAACAGAAGAGAACAAAAGAAAACTAAAATGTTGAATTTTATAAGAAGAAAAATAGGTTTCTCTCGGTAGCAATATAAATAAAAGAGACAGAACAGCGTTTTTTAGGCAGAGGAAAACGAAACGTAAACTATCAGGCATGACTTTAATGCATTTATAAGGCATGGAAATTGAGCAGTCCTTAAATAGAATTTAATAATATATTAAATTTAATATGTACGTAAATAAAAATATCAAAATAGTAAAGTGAAAAATAAACTACGAGTATATAGAGCGTAATAACATTATATACAATATGCTACTGAGAAAAAGCTTTTTTTCTCAATAAAAGAGGTGTTACAAACTATCTTAAAATCTAACCTATAATTAAATGTAGGAGTCCTGATGTCTGTGATGATAGAAGTTCGATCCCGCCATTAGATCGAATAACGAAACATGTTTTCGTTATTCGATTCGGTTATGTATTCGAATATTATACGAGTATGTGCTTGTATCCCATGCACTGACGGTAAACAAAAATATTATGAAACTACCTTACGATTTCAATGAAACTCAAATGTCGATACAGCTGCACTGAACTGGTGTGTTTTATTAAGACATAATCAGCTTATACTCGTAGATTCGTGTCTCTTAGTCTACGACTTCTCTGTTCGAAATGAAATTATGTAAGTTTTGTATTTAATTTCAATAAAAATTATTTATATATGTATAATATATGTATGTCTATCCGTTACCCTAGATCCCATAGCACAAGCCTTACAGAGCTTACCTCGGGCTAGGCTAATTGGTGTAAGTGTAACAAATATTTATTTATTTATTTAATATTTATTTAGATGAGAGAGTTTCTAATTCACCACTTAAACGGTACATAATGTTATTTACACTTAATTGGTTAAATGCCTTATCGTGTACGTGACGTAGTATGATTGCAAAATAATGTCACATTAGTAATAAGTACTATACGAGTAGTTTTAAATAATTTCATCACAAAATGTACGTATGTTTAAAGAAACATTTTTCCGAATTCAACTTATCATTTATTTTTTACTAATCCTTGTGTTGAACAATATATAAAATACAACATAAAAACATAGACAAAAGCATAGTACACAGACAATGACTTAAATGACTTGTCTATGCACCACAGTAGGCGAAATACGGCGACAGCTCAGCATAATATTTACTTGCAGTAAACAAGCAAATTGCTGATTTTCAGCTGTATTTAATAAGTTTTTTTTCGTGTTTTTTGTGTTTCTTAGTTCATCTATTATACTTATCACTCCCTCATCTTAAGAGTTGTGACACCTTTCGTCACTTATCTCGGTAACTCAACGTTCCGATCCGTAGAACAACATAGGACTTCTAATGCTTTCATAAAATTTGTCATTTAGTTTCGACAGCAAATTATTCAAATATTTGCTAACACCTGTCTCCATTTTATGTAACCCCAACTAATCCGGCTTAGCAATAATACCGGGACTAAGTATTTAAAACCGGAATGCTGTTTAATGTTTAAGACACGAAAATGAAATAAATATTACGAGCGCCATAATTACTATATAAACAATTGATTTCATACATAACTAATGTGTGCGTGCTTACAGTTTTTAATAATAGCTTCAATTATTAATTGATTATTCTAAGCAGTTTAAAATACGTTTATTTCTATTAGAAACTACACTAGGTCTAGTTGTAAAAATAAAGAATATCTACTTATGAAAATTAAAATCACTAATAAAAATGTGTAAGGTTGCTTGATCGATGAAGGAATCTTCTATGTCTTGCCGTGTTCCCAGTTTTATTTGAGGTAGGCACAACATGTCTTTCTTCACTTCCACTCTTCTCTATCACTCATTATATCGACACCTACTCCCTTCTTCAACATATTACCATTCACGCAATGCATCCATCTTTCCTTGGATCTTCTTCTCCCTACACGACCATCCACTTTCATGTTGATAAAGTAATATCTATACCAAAAGGCTTATAAAATGACAACCCACCCAGTGTACGCTATGAAGCCGACGAACCTGCCATATTTGTAACTTTTTAATTACCAGAAGCAAGCATCTGCAATAAAAAAGTTAAATCACTCATCCGCCGAATATAAGCGCTTAAAACAGTAATATTAAACCTCCTGTCTCATGCCATGCACGTTTGTGTCATTGTACAACGAACGTCATAAGGTTTTACATTATTACGAACCCGTCACTATTACGAACAAAATAAGATCGGTACAATGATGAAAATGTTCAACTTTACGTGATGTCTATTGTACCACGCAAAACATTGTTCACGAATCCACGGTTGAGGGAAATAGCTTGAAATAAAACGAGTTTGTGAAATGTTTCGCGTTGTTGCGCGACATGTGTCAAGATTGTCGCACTCAGTGGTAAAATCTGAAACTAAATGCAATTAATATGATACTCGTACAGCAAGTATAAGTGTTAATATTATGTTTATTTCAATTCCTTTTTTTGATATTTTTTTCACATCTGGTCCCCTGAAATTCGAACCCGGCGCGCATACGTTAAACGTACTCTATAAATTTATATATTCTATTTCGGTTATATAAGGTATTATATTCGATTATTTCAAATATAAATAGTAACAAAATAAGTTTTTGTTTCAATCAGTCCTGAAGAATAAATCTAAATGTTCTGTTTAAACTTGTCTATAATAATTATTTAAAAAAAATTGTGTAACATTATTAAATCAAATATCAACAATAAATATTAATCAAGCCATCAGCACGTCTTTAAACTATGAAAATATATTTTATTGCGTAGGGAATAGAAGCGATCTTGGGTCAACATGTCTAATTTGTCTTGCAGGTATAAGCAAATGAGAGTATATAGCAATTTTAATTTTTATCGCTTTAAAATAGTGTTTAATACAGCTTATAAAATTAATTTTGTTAAAGAACTGTTCTATCAGGGATACATAAAGTTCAAGCTATTCCAAGCCCTATATATCTATATAAGCATCATATATCAATACATATATTCCAGATAACAAGTATTTTGTAATTGGGGGACTAATAGAGAATAGAAACAAATAGACTAAATCATCAGGTAACTGTTTACGTATATTTAAAAGCAATGTTTAAAAATTGCAACGAAAGTTTTTATTTGTGACTGCTTTTAATATACTATATTGTTAGAAATATATAAAAATCCAATCAAATAAATTTAACGACTATGGCAGGACGTAAGCCTGCGGCTTCAATAATCCGTTTAGAAGTCTGTTAATCTACATTCATTACCACATTCCTACCACACTACAAAATATAACATTCTGTATCTCCCAAAATATTATGAAAATTATGTGAAATAAGCTTTTTAATTTTTCGGTAAAAATTGTGGCAGCGAAGCTTCAATAACTAATTTGCCCCATTATTGACGAACTACGCTATAACAGGCATTTATTTTACAAAAAGGTTCTGAATAATTCAACCATTTTGACTCTGGTGACATACGCCAGTCGCTCCATCTTGGTCTTCTATTTCTTCATCAAATTAAAGTTCATAATCTAAACAAAATAATATTTATTCAACATAGACATTAAAACAAATATAAGTGTATGAGACCAAAACCTTTGCACGTGGATACGGTCAAATTAAAAATATTTATGGATTCCAATGAAGCTATGACTGATCGTTTCACGTGTATAATATACCCCTTTTTTTTTTGTTCCCTTGAGGAAAATGCATTAAATTGCATACCCCGGCTGTGGCGAGCCGGCGGTTATGTGGGGCTCTTCTCCCCAGAAGGGGGAGGCCTACCTACTAAAAACCTCAGGGATGGCCTTCCTCAGGCATGTAAGTAGCCCCCGGGAACGCCAAGCTACTTCCGGGAACCCCCAGCCTCCGCTCCCCTGCCGATACAGGGGAGCCCTCCTCGGGAGAGGCTACAATACCTCCCCCGATCTCCACCACCGACGACGCCCCCCGGCCACGGAAGGGGCGTCGTCGGTGGTATAATATGTAAAGTATAATATATTTTCAAAAATGTATATAGTGTACACATTTTTAAAATTTCTTATGCGGATTTTATTATTTCGATCATGCAGAGAAACTCTGAGCATAGATCTTCCTTATAATATTGCTCTCCTCCATATAACCTATTGCAAATATAGCTTGAATAATTGCTAACCTTAAGTTGCAGAGAGCAAGCTGCATTGCTCGCAGGACAGAAGACCGTTGGAAAAGTAAGATCCTCGAGTGGCAGATATGTTAGGGACTGTAGCTTCTGCTAGACCTCCCAAAAATATGCTGAAAATTTGGGTAGGATCACAAGAAAACGCTGGATGTTGAACGAACAGCGCAGAACCAATCGGTGTAGATATCCTTGGGAGAGGCCAATGTCCAGCATTGGGCGTTTATAGGTTAATATACTGAAAATAATTATGATGATGATCTTGTTAATATTTCAGTCACTTACTTTCATAATCCATGAAATCATATATACTTTATAAAAGATAAAATCTTTTACTGTCTGACATGCTTTCTTCGAATTCTTTCGCTATTTCTTCCAAACGTCGCCTTGATTTCCAGATATTTTTCTGTTACAAACAGAGGTTTTTTTGCACCTATCAATAGCTCGATATACAAACATTCGGCTAATATCAAGCGGTTGGAGTTAAAAAAAAATGTATAAACAGATATCTACTTTGTATAATGGAATCACAGTGATTCCGATTTTTTTTCTTTCCACTCCATTATAATATCACAAAAGATTAGACAACTGTCATAAAAACATAATGAACATTGCTACAGAATAACAGATTCTAAATTCAAAAGTGATATTTTGTTTATTGTCAATTTTAACTGTATTTATATCAGACTAATTAATGTAAATTCGGAAAAGCAAGATTTATAAAAACCTCTACAAAAAGCACTACAAATTTATAGAAACACAGACTTAGAATTACATAATGTAACTAAACAAACCCACCCTTTGTTACTGCAAATAAACTTATAAGGCAACACGGGTAGTTCGTACTAATTAAGCCAAACTAAAATACAATTACCAAGTCTGTCTCGATTGTCTAATTGGGTACAAATACGACATTAATCCGAGGCCCTGACTTTGGCATAGTAAAAGCTATTTATGAAACGATCATTAGCAATTTGAAATTATTGCATTATAGCAATTGAATTTATGAATAAGAGTTCAGGGTCAAATGGTTCTTTATGGGCTTTTTCGCACCTGTATGTAGTCGAGGAGACTACTTTGCAATCTCTCTCATCACTACAGAGTATAAAACAAAGTCGCTTTCTCTGTCCCTATATCCCTATGTATGCTTAAGCCTTTAAGACTACGCAATGGATTTTGATGCGGTTTTTTCAATAGATAGACTGATTGAAGATTAAAGTTTATATGTATAATTAGCCTCCGCCCGCGGCTTCGCCCACGTGAAATTAGTTTTTGTCAATTCTGGTCCCTTATGTCTAAGGTACCAAGATTCATGGTCTTACCTTTAATTCAACCCCTATTTCACCTCTACACTAGTGAAAATTTCTAAATGCTAGAACAAACGATTTTTTGTTTCTTATGACGTGATATTTGATGAACTTGCATACTAACTTTCAAGCCTTATTTCACCCCCTAGCTGGTCGAAATTTCAAAAATGCTAGAACAAATATTTAACGATTTCTTATCAAGTGCTTAAATATAAAGTTTCATGGTTTTATCTTTTAAAATTAAGAAATCTCATATAAACTTTCAACCTCTTATTCAATCCCTTCATCCCTTTTTTTTTTTAAATAAAAAGTAGCCTATGTTCTGTCTTAGGGTCTAAAGATTGTCTGTACCAAATTTCATCAAAATCGGTTGCGAGACTTATGGGGGAAAGCGTAACAGACAGACAGACAGAGTTACTTTCGCATTTATAATATTAGTTGAGATAACATCCATTAAATAGTGGCGAAATACTGTTATTTTTGAGGTTTATAATGTGATATCGTAAATATTTACATTTTTTTCGATTACATTGCAAACGATTATATACAATGTTCACAGTTTATCGGTAATGTATTTATACAGTGTGTCCGCCGGCAGATTTTCGGCTTTAAAAAGTCATATAAATAAAATCATATATGCTATGACAATTTTTTTTTTTTTAAGTTTAATCATGCGGACATTATTTTTTAAATATAACACCTTCCAAATGGCTACCATTTTGTCGTAAGCACTCATCTGGAGACCTATTTTTGAATTACGAATGCGATTTCGAAATCACCGCTGACTAAATAGTCAGCGGTGACTTTGAGGTCACGGATTCCTAAACATCCAATTTTTGAAAGTCGATCGCAGAGCTGCCAACATAGATAAAGTACACCCATAAATGTACGAGTTCGGTTCCACGCAGAATGTAGCCGCTGCCGGTTATTGCTGGCTTAATCATTATGGTTATTATATATATATATATAATATATATAATAGGTATCCTGTGATCCGGATTTCCGGTGATCCTGTTATGGGAAGCCAGGGGTTTTCATGCGGGTTTACCTTTCCGGTGATCCTGTTATGGAATACGGGTACGCGACCCCGGCTCCCCGAGCTACTGGTATTCTCATACCCTTCCTGCCGAGAAAACAGTATTCTTACCCCTACGTTCCTACCCTTAACCTTCTTTTCCTTTCCCAAATAGGTAGCTTCCTCTACCAACAACAGCATTCCCAAAGAGGGTTGGTGTCAGGCAGGCGGCCGACTGTAAAACTCTTGCCAAATCCCATGCAGTACATTAATGAGTATTACGAGTTGTGGGATATATGACAGGGCTAGGGCGTACCCCGCAAGCGACGCGCAGGGACAGCACCCGGCTCCTGTGGGAAGTGGGCAAGGGTTGTCGCATCTTCCGGAGCGGGTGCGACGTAAGAGGCGAGCCCGGAAAGAGAAGAATGTCAGAGTGAGGTTTGCAAGTTGGAATTTGGGTACGATGACTGGAAGAGGAAGAGAGTTAGCGGATGTTTTGAAACGACGAAGAGTGAATGTTGCCTGTTTGCAGGAAACAAAATGGAAGGGCAATAAAGCACGAGAGATTGGAGAAGGATACAAGTTCTATTATTGTGGAAGTGATGGGAAGCGAAATGGAGTGGGAGTTGTGTTAGATAGTGAAATGAAAGAACGAGTGACAGATGTGAAAAGAATAAATGACAGAATGATAGTTGTTAAATTAATGATTGAAAACAAAGTAGTGAATATTGTAAGTGTTTATGCCCCGCAAACAGGCAGTGAAGAGAGTGTAAAAGAAAAGTTTTGGGAGCAATTTGATTGTATGATGATGGGAATACCAGAGAGTGAGGATGTTTATATGGGAGGAGATTTTAATGGACATGTAGGGAGAATGAATGACGGGTATGAAAGAATACACGGTGGATGGGGGTACGGAGTGCAGAACCGTGAGGGGGAAGTTCTTCTGCAAGCAGCATGTGCTTTCGACCTGGCTGTAGTAAACACGTGGTTCCAAAAACGAGACCAGCATCTTGTTACCTATAGAAGTGGCCACCACGCGACACAGATTGACTATTTTCTGTTAAGACGGAACCAAATCAAGAGTGTCAAAAACTGTAAGGTGCTTCCAGGTGAAGACTTAGTATGCCAGCACCGACTTCTGCTGGCTGACATCTGCCTAACTATTCGCCTCAACAAATATAAGGACCGTCCTCCACCCAAAATAAAGTGGCACGTGTTGCAAAAAGAGGAGTATGCAAGTGAATTTAGAGAGCAAGTTGTAAACAAAAGATGATAGAGATGGGGGATATGGAAGGAGTAAGTGTGAATGAGTGCTGGAAGGAAATGGCTGATTGTATCCGAAGTGTGGCAAGGAAGGTAGTGGGAGAAACAAAAGGAAAGCGTATGATAGATAAGGATGGGTGGTGGTGGAGTGAAAGTATTAGAGAAGTTTTGAGAGAAAAGAAAAATGCCTTTAAAGAATGGCAGAACGTAGAAGACCAGAATGAATCTATGAAAGAAAGTAAGAGAGAGGCTTATAAGGAATGTAAGAAGAGAGCGAAGAAGGAAGTTGCTATTTGTAGGGCAAAGGCACAAGACAGTTTATATCGGTCCCTTGAAAGCACCGAAGGTCAAAAACGCCTTTTTAAAATTACAAGAGCGAGAGAAAGGAATGGAAGAGATGTTTCACATGTAAAATGTATAAAAGATGATTCTGGAAGGATTTTGACTAACGATGAAAGTATAAAGGCGCGATGGAAGGATTATTTTGAGAAATTGATGAATGAGGAGAATGAATGGAATGGTATGCTTGAAAATCCACCAGTAAATATGGGCTTAGTGAGAGAGATTAGTGTGGAAGAAGTAAAAATGGCTGTTAGGAATATGAAGAATGGGAAGGCGGTCGGCCCAGATGGACTACCAGTAGAAGTGTGGAAGTTGCTTAGTGCGGATGGATGGAAGTGGCTGAGTTTATTTTTCGGTAAATTGTTGCACGAAGAACAAATACCCGAGGAATGGTGCAGTAGTGTACTGGTCCCCATTTTCAAAAACAAAGGAGACATTCAAAACTGCAGCAGTTACCGGGGAATAAAACTCATGTCACATACTATGAAAGTCTGGGAAAGAATAATAGAGAGAAGAATGAGAGAAGAGTGTGAGATAACACAAAACCAGTTCGGATTCATGCCCGGTCGAGGTACGACAGATGCCATTTTCGCTTTACGCCAATTGTGCGAAAAGTACAGGCGCGTGCACAAAAATCTGCATATGGTTTTTGTCGACCTCGAAAAGGCGTACGATCGGGTTCCCCGTGAGGTTTTGTGGTGGGCGTTAAAGATGAAAGGTGTGCCTGGGAAGTATGTGAGGTTGGTCCATGCTATGTACAGAGCATCTTGTACATGTGTACGATCTGCCGCGGGAACGACGGACTATATCGGTGTGGCTGTAGGGCTGCACCAGGGGTCGGCATTGAGTCCCTACCTCTTCCTTCTGATCATGGACGCTCTGACGTCGGACCTGCAGGAGGAGGCACCCTGGTGCATGCTCTTTGCCGACGACATCGTGCTTGTCGGGGAAGAGGGCATCGAGGTACAAAGCAGACTGACGGGGTGGCAACAGAGGCTGGAGAGTGTTGGCCTGAAGATCAGCAGATCCAAAACTGAATATCTGTTCTGTGATTTCGGCGGTCTTTCCAGTCCTGTACCCATGTCTTTAGATGGCGCTATACTTCCTACCTGCTCAGATTTTAAGTACCTCGGTTCCCTCATTCAGAACGACGGCGAAATAGACAGAGCTGTGCAGCATAGGATTAACGCAGGGTGGATGAAATGGCGACAGGTCACAGCTACAACGTGCGATGCCCGAATGCCAATAAGGCTGAAGGGGAAAATTTACAAATCGATCATCCGACCTGTCGTCATGTATGGAAGTGAATGCTGGGCCGTCAAGAAGAAGGATGAAAATAGATTGCATACAAATGAAATGAGAATGTTACGATGGATGTGTGGTGTGACAAGGATGGATAAGATAAGGAATGAGTACATAAGAGGAAGCCTGAAAGTAGCGCCAGTGGTAGAAAAAGTGAGAGGAAGTAGATTAGCATGGTTTGGACATGTGATGCGGAGGGATGAAAGTCATGTCACAAAGCGAATGTTGAATATGAAAGTGGAGGGATACACGGGCAGAGGAAGGCCGAATAAAAGATGGATCGATTGTGTGAAGAATGATATAAGAATGAAAGGAGTAAGCATGGAAATGACGGCTGATAGAAAGGAATGGAAGGAAAAGATCTACTGCGCCGACCCCAGATAATGGGAAATGGGCAAGAGGATGATATATATAATAGGTATATAAAGGTTTATTATTTATTATATATATAGGTCTATATGAATGTAGTCGCTGCCGGTTATTGCCGGCTTAACCATATGGTTATTATATATATATATGTTGTTATATATATTAGGTATTATACATATATGAATTATTATATACATATATAATATATATATATATATATATATATAATATATAATATATATATATATTATTATATATATATATATAAAATATATATATATTATATTATATATAATATATATATATATGTGTATAATAATTCATATATGTATATTGTATATGTATATAGACTGAAAAATCAAACAAAACACGGATAACATTTCCACAAGTATGACTTGATTACGAGTGGGTGAGGGCACTCGTAATGAAATCACACCTGTGACTGAGGTAGTCACATTAGTGATATTCAAAAATAAGAATTATTGAAAATCGGTGATTATTAGTCACATCGGTGATTTCGAAGTCGCATTCGTAATTCAAAAATAGGTCTCCTGGTCTATACCGCATATCAGCAAAAACGCGCTGGCAGAGCTCGGGCGAAATGGCTTGGACTTCATGCTGAATATTTTTTTGGAGGGCTTCAATTGTTTTTGGTGAATTGGTGTACACTCTTAATTTTGAAATAAATTATATGTGATTGATTTTAGTGAGAAATTTTATATTGATAGTATGTACGAGTATTGGAACAGCAATAAATATAGTTACAGTTTAAGAGTTAGTAATCAAAAGTACGCTAAGTATGTATGAGGTGTGGCGTAATTACACGTACGTATATACAAATCAGAAATATTTATAGTAAATCTAAATCTTAATATACTAATAATAAAGTCTTAATTCGAAAATACTTTTAATGATCACCTATTGGATTCCTCCCATATTCGTTAATCAAATATTAGTTTTAGAATTCCGCCATCTTGCGTAGTTGACAGATCTCATCTTTGATTTTGATAGTGTGGTGTTCTTTGGGTCAGTTAATAAGATAATATAAGTGGTAATAAAATACAACCTTACCCCGTTTTACGTTCTGAAAATAGAAGTCATTTATGGCGCACCTTTCCTATTTTCGCAGATAGAAGCCCGTATTTACGGTTACGATCTGTTCCTTGGTTTTACTATACAACATACTTTTCTATATTTACGTCACAAGCGATTTTTAAGATTTTTAAAACTGGCAATATTTTGTTTTCGAACCTAAAATAACGTCAAGAGATTTTGATACTTTTAAATATATACTTCTTGTAATGCAACATAATATAAGAGATGTATTATATTTAAGCACTTGATATCTATAACATTTGTTTTAGCATTTTTGAAATTTCGACCAGCTAGGAGGTGAAATAAGGGTTGAAAGTTAGTATGCAAGTTCGTCAAATATTACGTCATAAGAAATAAAAAATCGTTTGTTCTAGCATTTTGAATTTTTTACCAGTGTGGGGGTGAAATAGGGTTTGAATTGAAGATAAAACCATGAATCTTGGTACCTTAGACATAAGGGACCAAGATTGACAAAAACTAGTTTCACGCGGGTGAAGCCGCGGGCGGAAGCTAGTTTTTAAATATTTACAAAACTTCAGATTTAAATTAGATATAGCATTGGAATATTTTATAAATAACGTATGTGACGAAACTACTTATATTTCTTTTAAGAATAATATTTAACTATTTTTTATGTTCGATATATTATGATGACTAAAGCTGTTTGGTACTTCTTATGTTTATTTATTTATTTCAGTAATCCAACAGCGTTACAATAAATATATGTCACAAATATTTTTATACATAGTAAGGCCAAAAACGGATTAGAAATTTAGATAACAATAATGACTTAAAGAGAACTACATTTCATACTACAATACTATATAAGTCGGTTCCTATATATTAATTAATTACAAAATAAAGTTATAACATGTTATTTTCTAGGTGTGCATATGTGTGTCTTTCTGTGTGTGTGTGTGTCTGTGTGTGTGTGTGTCTGTGTGTGTGTGTGTGTGTGTCTTATGTGCTTGTTTTGTGTGTATGCTTTCATCTTCGTATTTCATGATTAACGCTGACTTATAGCTTCAAGGTGATATTTTTTTATTTTATTTTTTAAAATATTTCGAGATAAAAAAAAGGTCTAATATTGGCTGTTATAAGCTTGGGTAGCTCGGCTTAAGACAGAGTTTTTAGCGTACCTCGTGTGCGAGTGGGGAACGTGGAAGAGTGTACGTCTAGATCGACGGGAAACTGGTTTCAACTCAAAAATATAGTAGAAGATCAGATTGCCGCTAACCCGTCCGTATTATTCATTTTTTTTTTGCGACCGATCAACAACTCAGATAGGTATATTATTCATTTTCACTATAGAAAAGATTATAAATAATTTGCCCAAACCTAAGTTATTTCAAAGAGACAGTTGAAATTAAATTATGATATAGTCATTTAAAAATATTTATTCGTTATAGAATACTTAACTTTATGTTTTTTTGAG
Organism: Scirpophaga incertulas; assembly: GCA_036419045.1. Classification (NCBI taxonomy): domain Eukaryota; kingdom Metazoa; phylum Arthropoda; class Insecta; order Lepidoptera; family Crambidae; genus Scirpophaga; species Scirpophaga incertulas. Next base: position 8,711,329 of record CM071627.1, on the reverse strand, counting down.
TAATACATTGCACTGTAATTTAGTGGCTGTATAGATAATTGGATTACGGTTCATAAGAAATGTGAAAATATAACTTAATAAAGAGTGTAATACGACTCCGACTCTAAAGTAGACTGGAGCCTACTTTAGGATTATACATGATAATATATATGTTGTAACTTAAATTATAATGCAAATTTTCATAATTTACATGAACTATAAAATTTTACCAATATATGTATCATGTCATTGTAGCTTAATATTACGCAACATTATAACACACGGTCCTTTACAAAGCGTGCGCGGAGATATAGATCCATCGCGTAGACCATTTAAGCGATTTTTTTTGAAAGTGTGCATGGAGTGAACCAACTGGGTCTAATCGCCATCTGTAACGTTGTTAATTGTATTTTAAAGTCGAAAAGATAAAAAAAGATAATAGACTGAATGAATTTATTTTTTGAAACGCGGTAGGTAGATAGAACAGAAATTCAATGGTAGTGCTGGGCCGTGGATTGGGCGTTGTGTGTACTCTGTCTGATCCCTTACAGCACACTTCCCTGCAATGACAATTCCTCTGCGCTCCAAGGTGTGTCCGGGCTAGAAGATGCTGGGTCAGGTAGGATCGGCAGATATCTACTAAGTTTCTTTGTCCTTTACACGTTCCTGCGACTCCGGCACTTGATCCCCGAATCGGGGAATAGCAACACATACTTAATTTTATTTATATAAATGTTTAATAAAATGAATGGGTAATATATTTGGAATAAAAATGTGAAGTTTTTTTACGCGGCAGTTGCCTTCGGTTCGGTAGCAAAAAGTGAAAGTCATCGCAGATCCCCCAAACCTTTGGACGATTCCTAAACGTCATCCACTAGCCGCGTTCACTTCCACGAATGTTAAAAGTTATAGATAATTAACACTATATTAATGATTACTTTTTATAGTTAATTTTGGATTTAAATTAATAAAGTTGAAATTAATGTTTATATTGATTATATATTTTTTTTCGTAAAAGGAAAATATATAGAATAACTTAACACAAAAACCTTTATATTAGATGAATAGTTATAAGGATTTGCTGGCCCAAAGACGCTAGGCGTTACAGCACAATGAGAAATGCAGCTTAAAGCTATACCTACCCAGTTACAGATACATAGACACTATTTTCATTACAGATCAAAACGTCACAAAAATACTTAAATACATATAAAATTAAATTGAAATAATATATGATTTATAATCGTAAATTCCACAAAACAATTAAAAATAATTAATAAAAATGAATATAACAATGATACTTATTTTAATAATAATCTAATTAATCATATAACAGATAGCTAAATAATAATATAGAGATAATACATAAGAAGAGTGTTTAGACTTACGATCATTTGACATAGTAATATTCAGTTATGGTTTTCTTTTATTTTTAATAAAAATGATAAGTCATCCTCTCTCCTACATTTGCTGTGCCCGACAGGGTCCATAATGTACAGAATATTTATAACACCTATGATTACCATTGTGGAAAGCAAAATAAATGAAATGAAATGAAATAACGTTTGTGCATTTGGATTTTGTTTTGATTTGTTTGCATGTTGATTAATATCATTGTTGTTAAACGATCGAAAATTCAAAATATTATGAATATCTATAAAAAGGGAGTAAAAGTAACATTTTTCTTAAATCTATACTTATAATAAATCTATAGAGAGGTTAATTCTGTAAATGAAAATATTTCCAAAATAACTATCAGGGGGTGATTAGAGATCGATACTGATGCTAAAAATGCAATCAGTAAAAATTTTGTTCATCTGTCTATCTGTATATAATTATAGAAACAAAAAATACTTGACGGATTTTAATGAAACTTGGTACAATTATTTTTCATACTCCTGAACTGATTATACTTGTAGTATACTTTTCATCACGCTACAATCAATACGACCAGAGCAGTGAAGGGAAATATTGTGAAAACGGGAGAAGTTACTCCATTTTTCAAGCTTCCGTCGCGTGTGCAACCTTATTGGTTAGAGCTACACAGAAATTACGTATGACGGAAATGTTCTCCTCAAAATTATACACAAAATATCCCACGACAGCATATGTCTATTTTTTATGGTTGACTCACAATAACACGTGTAACACAATAAACTCCAGTTAGCTTAGCAGTTCGAAACTTTCTGATTATATTTGTCTTCTCTTACATTTATAATAACTAGAGATCGGATAATCGGATGCATATTTACCTAAAGTTAGTTTAAGACAAAGTATGGAAACGGTTTTTTATTGTTTTGTTAAATAAAAATCCGGGATTGCGGAATTGGATAGCCGAATGTTTATTTATTTACCTAATTAAGTTTTTGACAAAGTATGGAACTGTCTTTTTATTTTATTTCCATAAATAAAAATCCGGAATTCCGGTACTGTAGAACATTTTGGTAATGCAAAACTAGTCGGTAATATGAGCTTATAATATCTTATTTAAAATGGGGCGTGCTAATTTAGTAATTTTCAAACAATATCACTAGGTTAAATTTGCAGTCCCGTATTTTCCCGGGATTTTTATTTAACAAAATGTATTTTAAAAAGCCGCTTCCATAATTTGTGAGCCAAAAATTAACTTTAGGTAAATATGCACCCGATTATCCGATCTCTAATAATAACACTCTCAGTCATTAAAAATGCTACCTAAAATTACGATTCGCGTCGTGGTCACAGCTAGTTTGAAATAATGTGTTAAACATTACTTTTAATGCATTATTGCTTTAGTTTAAGTTTGTAAACTGTGTAATTATAAATGATTATGATTTCGAACTAATAGTATATACGCGATAGTTTATATTTGTTGGATGAATACATCAAAACAACACATAGTTACAATTTATAAAAATGTACACCACGCTAACAAAAGCTACTCGAAATACTAAATCTTTTACCGTGGGAGAGCCATGCTTCGGCACGAATTGGCCGGCTCGACCGGAGTGATACCACGGCCTCACGGCCAGCGTAAAATTGCGCTGTGTTTCGCCGAGTGAGTTAGTATTCCCTTATTCCCTTTTAAAAGGCCGGCAACGCATCTGTGACTCCTCTGGTGTTGCGGATGTCCATGGGCAACGGTTATCGCTTACCATCAGGTGATCCGTTTGCTCGTTTGCTGCCGTATCCTATAATAAAAATAACAATAATCCTGCGCAGACGAAGTCGCGGGCACTAGCTAATAAAGTAATAAAGCATTTGCTGTATACGGGTAGACGCACATAAGATGACGAGATGAACAATGTCATACGCAGAAATCAATTACAGTCCAGTTTTCCACGATATCTATAATTATTTCGGAAATGGCCACTCTTTATTAATTCACGTGTCATGAATTTGCGAGGGTGCGAACTGGGATCAGCCAGGGTAACGAGCTTTTTAATTATTGGGTTTCCATTTAACATGATCATTCCGGCGCGCCTAACAAAGCTTTCGCTGTTTACTTATCAAAATTTTGGATCTAACGCGGAAATTTTCCGAACCGTTTGTAATTTATTTCTATGTATCCAAAATTTGCTATTTCACGACCAGTATTAGCTGATGAAAGCACTGTATAACTTAAATATGATAAACTCTTAGGTTAAACATAAAAATATGTTACTCTACTCAGTTAACGTTATTACAAAGTGCTTTTTAGTAATATCATAAGGTTATCAATTGTAATAATGCCAAGATGTCCAATCGTTTTTTATAATTATAGTATTAAATTTAAATTCTTTTCATTTTTTACGATCGACTTCACGAATAATGCTTGTCAGAAAATTACTGTTTGGTTTCTTTTTCAAAAAACTTTGATAGATGAAAGAAGAAATATGAATATTTTTACCAAACGGAACATACAATAATATTATGGTTTAAAATATGATTTTAAGCAAGAAATTGAAAAATAAATCCTTCAATTGTAGCTTTGATCTTTTTAGTTACATACCTTTGTATTCGTTAAATCGCTTAATATCTAAAAATCTCTTCAGCATTTTCTTTGAATTAATACGCAATATGAAAGTCATAATACAATCGTCTAATATTTCAGACATTATCTAATTTTAAATACAAACCTTGTATACTTAACTTTTTGTTACTTGGTTTAATAAAATGATTTAAATCTTTATCAAGTTGTAAAGCGAGGACGCTATAATTTGTTTATTTGAATACTTTTCTTGACTAAAATATATAGGCGTAGTATTATTCAACTTGTCGAAAAGAAGCAAATAAATAATTTACTTGAGGTCTTGTTTGTCAACATATCATATAAAAAAATCCAGCAATTATGTTAATAAATCGTTTAGTTTTAACACTTTGTTAGAATAAGTAAAATTTGTAGTTTAAGATTGATATCGGAATCGTACTGAAATTATCTCAGAATTACTATAAATTTGGTATCAAATATTAGTAGAGGGCTCTCTCAATTTTCACGCAAGAGATTAAGTAAGTAGTTGTTTATGTTCTATTAAATTTGTTTTGTCGTCAATAATCGAAAGTTCAAGAAAAAATCCTATATTGAATAAAAATTATTTTTATTTGCATTTATTTTTAAAACATAGTAAGATCAAAGTATATGTTAGATAGCTATGCGTGATATGTTACATAGATATGCGTTAGTATGTGTTAGATAGCTTAAATCTTAATTGAATATTTTCTTTATAATACTTACAAAAATTCTCTTTTCATTCACTTAATTGATACATTCCTTACATAGATTTATTACACACTGATGTATAAATCCACAAATGTTGATGAAATGAAATGATGATGTATAAACACACTGATGTAATAATAATAATAGTCATTTTTGCTTTTCCATATTTATTTGTTTTCTCCACCAGATTATAAATTATAATTAGCAGAAGACATTAACAGAAATTGAAGATTCGTGGGATATTGTGTTGACAGATAACTATGTAATCGTCAATTCTTTAATTCCATTTAATTGCATTTTAAGCATTTTAATGAAGACGTAAAAAAAAAATAGAGAGTAAGTGAATAATTGAAAGCAATAACGAACAATTAAAATAAAAAACACTAACGCGTGGGGCATATTTAAAAAAAAAGATTATTAGAGCATCACCATCAAACCCAGAAATCAACCATTTTAGTAACAGTCACAAGAAGGTCACTTCACGACAAATAATCTCTGGGCGGGAGCACCTTTTTTTTTTTTTTTTCCCATGTACCAGCTTGGGCCCCTAGACTCGGTTCAAAAGCGCGCTGTGAGACTCGTCGACGATCCCGTACTCACAGGCGGTATCGAGCCTCTAAGTCTTAGGAGAGACATTGCCTCCTTATGTGTGTTCTACCGCCTGTATAATGGGTTGTGCTCTGAAGAATTGTTTGACATGATGCCCACGGCCACTTTCTATCATCGCACCGCTCGCCATCGACAGGGAGTTCATACCCACACACTGGAGCCTAAATGGTCCCGCACAGTGCGGTTCAAAGGAATTTCCTCCCGCGTACACTTCGTTTGTGGAATAAGCTCCCTGCCGAGGTTTTCCCGCAGGGCTACAGTATGGGCTTCTTCAAAAGGGGAGTAAATAGGTTTTTGAAGGGTCGGCAACGCGCAAGTGACACCCCTGGTGTTGCAAGTGTCCATAGGCTACGGTAACCGCTCACCATCAGGCGTGCCGTAGGCCTGTTTGCCACCATCGTGGTATGAAAAAAAAAAAAAAAATAAAGCTGTCTTGTTAAGTCCAACATTCAAAAATCGAATCAGCTTGTCGTTAGAAAGGTTGTTCATAATATAAATGATATGAAGACCATATGAAAAGCTAGAAAAACCCTGAAACTTATAACACCGGAAGATTTAGAATTCTAGTCCATCACTAATTGGTTAAATCAGCCTTAAAGTTAGTAGACAATGCTTCGTAGAATTAGTTCGCACAATAAGTGGAATAGTACCTACTGAGTTTTATATCTCCCCTCTTGAACAATGCCCGCCTTTATTATGCCCTGTGTAAATAGCTGATGTCAACTGGCAAAAATCAAGTGAATCGTCGTCTGGGGACAAATGTAGGGGAAAATGCTTCAATAATATTCATTGTGAGCTTTAAATACCCATTTGTTTTGGAAGGCCTTTTGTTTGTTAATTGTTTGTCAGCAGTATGTTGGATAATTGAAGACGTCAGAGAATATTTATGTATCTGTATAGTGAACGAATTCATAATAATTCTTCACTATATTCCCCACGTTTATAAGAAAATATTTATTCTTTTAAACATGAATACAATATATACCTACTCATTTTATGGTTAGACACCAAACTAGAATGAGCGTAGTCACTAAAAAAAAAACAAATAAAAACTACAAGATGTATTACCCTAATCCTTCCTTATAAACAAAATTATTTATTAAAAGCAATTAGTATCTAGCTTGTTTCCCTCACCTAAAATTTACCTACGAGTATCATTGAATCACTAGGCATAAAGTGAGAAAATACCGCAACATAATGAGAATTTGTCTTCACCCCTAACCTAACCCCTAATGGAATGGTTGACATATGCAGGAAAAGATAGTCGATAGTAAAAACGGGCGATAGATGAAATAAACGCTGAGCGTGCAAAATGTCGCAATGTCTCGAAATGTCCGAAACCGCATTGATTTATTTCTGTCTGTGACCTCCATAGCTTCTTATCCAAAAGGCGCAGACACCTGAGAAGTTGTGATTGTCTGCCATTTGCTCTCATTTGGAATTCGATATGGTACAAGATTGTTAAAGATTTTATTTTATTATAAAATTTGGAATTTTATAATATCTACTTATTATAATCAAGAATATATTCTACCACGTTACTGCATTATATTATTACTTAAAAAAAATATATATTATAAACTATTCTACTATTACAAATACACATTTTGGCATTCCATTATCTTCCGCACTTGATAGGTCACGTCTTTTCAGGTGGTACTAGAGATTTACCACAGATTATAACGAGCTTGCCTACTTCAGTTCTTCTCTCTCGAATTATGAGTGTTGCCACCTTAAAAGGATTTCCTATTCTTATGGTAAATCTATTTTGGTTTCGTTTTGTCTGACCAAGTTATATAGTTTAGTATACTTATATAAAAGGTATTAGTAACCTTTTTTCCACACTGCAGCATAGTTTTTCACCTTTACTGATAATAAGGTCGAAAATGGAGGCAAGCCTCACCCTGACTACTGAAGAACTGAGGAACTGTTGGAATGTCTATTGTTTTTAAAATGTAATAACATTATTTAACACTGTTACTGTGGCGAAGCCCAGTTTGATATATGTCATCGTCATGCTTAAAATCTGTCATCTGTCAAAATTGACTTATTAGATTAGGAAGACTTAAACCTTGAACAAGATCAAAAAGCTTCACACATTTTATAACTCTAAATACAAGGAGCCACAAAAGACGTTTTGCTTATTGATCAAATTTTTTTTTCATATAACTGACCAGACTTTTGGCAAAAAGTTAACACGGAATAAAGACACGAAAATCAACACACGCGTCCTTGTCGTACCCATCATCAACATCATCATCATTTCAGCCAATAGACGCTACTTCACTGCTGGACATGGGCCTCCCCCAAGGATCTCCATACCAGTCGGTCTTGCGCTGCTAGCATCCAACAATCCTGCAATCTTCACCAAGTTGTCTGCCCAACTTATGGGAGGCCTACCAACGCTATGGTGTCCCACATACGCTCGGATCTATTCATCTATTCTTGGACCCAAGGATTATTCACCCATTCACCCAGTAGCCGTCAAACCTGCGAGCAATGCGCCCTATCCACTGTCACCTATTGTTCGCGATTCTTTAAGCTATATTGGTGACCTTGATCCTTCTGTGGCTATCATCATTCGATCACGCAGAGAAACTCCGAGCATAACCCTCACCATTGCTAACTTTGAACCTTCTTATAAGGCCCATAGTGTAGTTTAATTTTCTGAGAGTCTATTTTAAAATGCGACTTCAAGGCTATTTGTGATAGGTTTGAGGATGGTGCAAAGTTCGCCGGATCAACTAATACTCTATTAGGTTAAGCTGAAGCTGAAGCTTCCGGCTAGAGAGGTCTGAGCAGCGTGACCTACCGATGGAACTGAACCTTTTTTATTTTGTTCCCCCTGAGGAAAATGCATTAAGTTGCATACCCCGGCTGTGGTGAGCCAGCGGTTATGTGTGGCTCCTCCCCAGAAGGGGGAATTCTACCCATTAAAATCCTCAGGGATGGCCTTCCTCAGGCATGTAGGGATGTAGCATGCATGTAGCCCCCGGGAACACCAAGCTACTTCTGGGCACCCCCAGCCTCCGCTCCCCCACCGATACAGGGGAGCCTTCCTCGGGGGGAGGCTACAATACCTCCCCCGATCTCCACCACCGACGAAGCCCCCCGGCCACGGAAGGGGCGTGGTCCCTCCCGGGTCGCCGTATCCGCGGGCGCGATTTCCTTGCGCCGGCGACCGACCCGCGGCAGCGCCACAGCTGTGCTACCGAGCCCGGCGCCGCCTCCTTCGAGCGGGATCGGCCATCTCCCGACCCCGCTCGGCGGCCTCCTTCTGGAGCATCACTGCTTCACAGAAGGAGGCTACAACCGACCCCCGACCCCTCCAACCGACTGAACTGAACCTTAGCCTTGGCCATAAAGACGCTACGGCTTGAATGGATAAAGTGAAGCTCAATTATTATTACTCAGGTGCCACGGCCTATCGTGGCATCAGTTTATGCTTTAAAGTACATAGCTTGTCAAGATGAAGTTGCAGTAATAGTAAGTTTTAAATATTTGAGGAAGAAGACGGGTGAATTAAAATTTGTTCCATTAAAACTTGAGTTTTTATTTCTAGTACGAATTTTTATCACAGTTCATATCTCCTGTATATTGATTTATTTGATTATGCAATCACTTCTCGCTTTACTTTTACCCATTTATTTTTCTGATACAGTAAAACTTAAAAAAACCATCACGTAAAAAACATGACCTTATTCAATGTAACAATATAAAGTAGTTAAATAATTGCACGGTTTCCTTAGAATAAAATGATAATCTCGTAAAATCTCTAATTAATGAAATATCTTGGTTTGCGATTGATTATCATTTCTAGTAAATCCGCTAACTGTCCAACTTTCAACAATACCCGTGCTCATAATTTTAATAACTGAAATGACTAGAATGTAATACAGAATCAGTCTTTCTCTTGTTACAGATTGAGAAAACTTTGACCTGTAACTTCAAGAATGCGTTCATAAAATGATAAGCCGCTCGGTTAACGTGCCTCCACCGCATCGTATCACAGGCACAGGATGTGACCGCATACTTGGCGAGTGACGTGATGCAACTGGTAATGCTGAACTTCCTAATCATGTTCGATGTGGTATTCATATTTTTCCTGTTCCTGATCGCTGTTACGTGCGTAATGAACTATATGCCAGGGAGAAAGAGGCAGGAGACGATGGAGGAGGAAGTGGACGATGACGTCATACCTCCTCCTCCTCTGTTCGAAGATGAAGCCGCGTTGGAAAGCCGTGATACGTATGTGGTGATACCACCGCCTCTTGACAGTGGGCGAACAAAGGACGGATGTCCTATACACGTGGTGTAATAAAAGCACTGATAAATTGTGTAAGTATATATAATATCTCCAAACTTAATCTATGGCTTGTTTAAATTAACTTTTATAATATACTAGCGGACCCGACAGACTTCGTCCTGTCAAAAAGATTTGTAAAGTGGCATTTTTTTGTTCTCACTTATTTTATAGATAATATCGTATAGTTATTACAATTACATTTTGTGACTATTCAATTTTGGAACGTGACATTAAATCCTCCAACGATGCTGCAACTGTGCTCCAACGCACACACGCACACTGTTTTGATAGATATGATTGAATTTCAACTGTATATAGCGTTAATAAAGCGCAAATTGACTCTTTGATGTTAGAAACGCATCTACATTGCTTACGTTTTAGTTAGAAAACGTTTGTATGGGAAAAAGGGCTGTTTTTAGGGTTTTTCCGATAATTATTCGAATGTTTCTCGCCGTGAAAACCATCCTTGAACTTCAACGAACATTTTAAAAAACAAATTGGCCAAATTGGTCCAGGCGTTGTTGATTTATGCGCTTACCAACACATTTTGTGATTCATTTTTATATATAAGATTAAAGAAGTTTTTGTATATTTGAAACGTTGTAACTGAAATGTTTATGGATCGCAAGCAGATCAAATATCTATTATGTTTTAATTTGCTTATCACAATAAGCTTATAATTCTAATAAAATTGAATCGTTATTAAGCTTATAGCTTATACAGTAGAATATTTTACGAATGTCAACAATTTTCATTATCAACGTCTTTGGTCTGTATTTTTATTATTTTGATCAGAATCCAAAATTTCTCATGAAGGTAACAATATAGTTAAACATAACTCGAAACATATACTTATTATGTAAATAGAAAGTAAAAGATAACTATATAGTTACAAACAAGTTTTAGGGGGGGGGGGGAGATTTCTCGTGAAGAGGTTTTATTGGGAAAACTATAGGCTAGTTTTATCGGATTTAGGATGTAACCTCTTTATTCCTATAAACATGTAAGTAATTACATTAATTTATATTTAATTTATGAAAGTTCCTTACTTCATACTACTGTCGGTTTCTTATCAAGCGTGTATCAAATCAGATACTAATATTATAATTACTAAGGTCAACCGTGCAAGCAAGAACATCAACATATTTTGACAGCTTAGAGCAATTTCAGGTAGAACCATTTATTAGTCCATGGAAGAGTCAACAGGGATCTACGAGTATGTTGGGAGTAAAAATAATTGGGGTCGACAATCGTAAGTCGATTTTATTAGACATATCTAATCTTCACTTTTTTAAGAGATTTCAAAACTGCTAGTAATGTAGCTGCGGGGTTCCACCAGAATTAGTCATATTTTGAAAGTAGTCTATAAAATATAAGAGTTTGGAATTTCTGTCTAAGAGCGATATATAGGTTAAGAGCCGTATTATAATGTAATATTTCACAATCCCTTATTGTGATGCTTCAGACAGAGTAGATCTCGATCATGAATTCTCAAATCACAAACTGATTACGCTGTCACTTAATTGTATTTAAATATAGACCGAAGCTAATAGAATTATAATCTGTATTAATTTCCACAAACGGAGTCTCCACATACCTACGTAGTATTTTCAAACAATCAACTATATATTTCCATGTATTGGCACCAATATACTAACAGATTATATAAAGCTTTTAATGATCCTTATGTATGTAGAGCTGATGTGCTCCCAATTAATTTTCCATCAAGCCTCATCAATCAATATCCTTACGAATATAAATTAAGTAATTCCTCATTTTATATGTTTTCTTCTAAATATATACGTACAAAATCAATCACTGTCGCCTTGATACATTCTTTGCATTAAACATTTGTGCTCGGCCTACTTTTATAGCATTTTCTTATGGGTGATGTATAAAGAAGGGTGTGAGATATAGATTGATAGAGGTTTTAAATATTCTCTTAAGGCCTTGTAAGCCCCAACCATTACTTGAGGCGACGGTGGCGCGGTGGTTTCGCCATTCGCCTTTTAATCAAAAGGTCCAGTGTTCAATTGTGCCACATACAGATATATCTTTGCGTTATTAACATTTAAAACGAGATTGACCTAGTGCAAAATTAGGATTTTTTTATAGGATAGGGCAGCAAACGGGCAAACGGCTCACCTGATGGTAAGTGATAACGTTTGGACACCCGCAACACCAGAGGAGTCACAGATGCGTTGCCGGCCTTTTAAAAGGGAATAAGGGGAATAAGGGGCCTCCTTATAAATAATAAATAATAAGGGGGCTTAATAAATGTGTAGGGACACAGTATATGTATTTTGCTGAATTCGCATTTCATGGCTGCGTCGGAGTACAACGACGAACGCACGCCAGTCGTCTTCCGTCATGCCCCACGTTAACACGCTTTTTGTAACTTAGTAAAAATACACGAATTAGTGACCAACAGCACTTTTATTTTGCAACCTTCTGCGAGTCAAGTGTGGCGTTGTAGCACACTCAGATAAGGACTCAACAGTGTACAACGATCCAGCACAAATGGATTGGGCCTCCGGTACCCTCACTCACTCAGCGAAACACAGCGCAAGCGCTATTTTACGCCGGTTTTCTGTGATGATTGGATTTCCTGTTGATAAGCTATCTTTACAGAACATTGATGCTGACACCCTAGTTAACTGCATCACAGAAATCTACATAATAACACACACAATGTGTGTACCTTCTTCTTTCTCTTGCCTCGTTCCCAACTTTATTTGGGGTCGGCGCAACATGTCTTCCTAACTCGCCATTTCGACACTCACTCCCTTCTTCAACAAAGTATATAAATAAAATAAAATATTTAAATTGTGTGTAGTACCAAGCTGAAAAATACAAGTCGCCGACTCAATTCTAATGTTAAATATACCAACGTATTTTACTGTATTTACAGTTTAATTTAACCAAATTTATTTATTAACCAGTAGAATCACGTCCGCTCAAACAATATTAATATTAAATATGGAAGTTATAAAAATAATTTATGAAATGTGGTCTACTCTACAATTGTATTAGGTTATACGTAAACATAGTTGTAAGCTATAGTTACAAAAAAAGGGTAAGTGTGTCTTAGTTATGACAACTCGAGTTCGGTATCATTACAAATTCAAGAGCGCGAAGTTATTATTTATTATGGAGAAGGATTTTATGGTCCAGTACTAGATATTCACAAAACAAGATTCAAATATGAATTAGACAATCGTATTATTATCAATAATGTATAGAAGTAACAGAATTTATTAATGTAAGAGAAAATATTTACCGACGACATGTTTTCTATTATTAGTAAAATTACTAATTGTTGAGGAATTTCCACGAGGGGAGTTGGAACAAAATACTATTATTATACACTCTTCTCACGTTTAGGGACCAAATGAATTGAGAATACAAAAAGTTTAGAACGCGCTGGTGGCGTGTGCGTCACCTGAACGGAGACAAGGTCACGAGTGCATTTAACTTCTAGTGTTAGGATTTAGACTTCTGTGGTCTACACGCAGTAATACAACTCAAAACTTAACTGCGTTCTTCAAGGAAGATAACTGCATGTTTTGTATTCTACAGCATAATTAAGTTGCATGTAAGAAGATACCCATTTTTAAATTACTTACACTTCTGAAACTAGAGTGGGGTTTTCGAATACTCCGAAACAGTGACATATAGTTTGTTCGTTTCATTTTTTTTACTGGTAACATCCCATAACAGCGATGGTAGTCTACCCTAACTATAATAATGGTTTTCACCTTGATAAACATGACTGCTTCGTGCAGAGTGCTGATAGCTTAATTTTTTCATTTAAAAATATAACATCTCTCCACATGAGAATTTTTATCTTATGTCATGAGTTAAAAACTTACAATCGCACATACATATACACCCAAAGCGGAACAATTTTTTGTAAGTCATACAAAAAGTCTGTCGCGGGCGGGAATTGAATCCGCGTTCAACCCATCGTTTTTTATTATTATTAACAAAATACTATTATTAAGTTTAACAATCTTATAATCTTCCTTAAAATTCAATATACGAGTTCGCCTCTCCATCCGCCATTAACAAACATGTCTTCTTGTTCACAGATCAACGTAGGAGTTTATAAAGAAGAAGCCTTATGAGAAAGTAGGTGTCGAAAATTTAAAATGAGACGTAGGCAATTTTTTACCAATTAGTCAAATTCTTTATGTTTTAAGACTATATGGGTATTCCACCGACGGGACTCAACTGGAGGTACGTAATAAGGAATTGGAACACAGCGTAGCACCTGAAAGTTAGTTAACATATTAATTAATTATACAACTAGTCTAACAATATTAGTTTTCTCATTGAAGGATCAGTATGATTACGACTGCAAAATATTGGTTAACAGAACACCTCGATGTCGAAACTAAAAACTAAGAAAGTCAGTACAGCTAAGTATTGCTTTATCTTAGCTTTTAGTTAAAAAAGCATAGTGTGAATGTTCACAATATCAATTTTTTATCTTTACTTTTTTATAGTTTACTTAATGCTTAGTACGGGGTGCTTTGTGAATCGATCTGACATTGCATATTTAAGATTTTACAACTTGTAACACCAAACTTAACTTTAGTGCTTTAGTACAGTACTGTCACATTAATTCAAAGCTTTACAAATGTTGATGAGAATTAATACCTATTTTACCAGTGTAATTATAAGCACGTAATCTGATTCATGTAGTCTGAAAAGGAAAGTAGACACATATAATATTATATAATGTTAAACTCAAAAAATAGATAAATATTGTTTGATCACATTACAGACAAGAAATGATTTTGTATGCTTATGTAAGTTACTGATTGAAAGTTTTAATAACTATGATTGTTTACGTTGTTTACACGTGTATCATACTATAAAAAATAATTTTATAACACAAGCTTTGATGAAACTATCTAGAAATATTATTATTATTTGATATGAGGGATTTTCCTAGACATATTGTGTTATGAGACCTACCTAGACATATAATGTTTTTTTTAAATCTGTAGCTCTACCATGAGTTTCCTATTGTTTTCAATAGGTATTTGAAGTATAGTGAACTACAGAACTCATGTGAGTTTAATATGTGAGATTAGTACAATTATGTTCCGCTAGGGGCGCTGTAAAAAATTTCATACAATAATTTACGCTGACGATATCTTTTGCAAACGAACGTAAACTTATAATAGCTATACTGTTCATATATAACGCAGAGAGGTTATAACTAGATTTAGTAGATTAATTTTTTAATGAAATTCTATAGATTATGTATACACAGTAACTTCACATGTCAGATAGCTCTTATATCGTTCGCAATAGCGGTGGTTTTCGTTTCGCAAATGTAAAGTTGTAAGAGTTTCTGACCATACAACACACATGAATTCCTAAATCAACATAATTTTGATTTCTCTTAGAAATCTTGTTTAAGCAACGGATTAAAAGAACAAAAGTGTTCACTATAATATACAAAAATGTTTATTTCAAAATAAATCAACATTTTGATTTATCTTAAGACAAATTGTCACCAAGTTTACTAACCAAACATAATTTTTATTTGAAGGTCAGAAAATCCCTCAATAAATAGAAACTAATATTAAAACTTTGCGAGATTCTTAAGGCCTAATTATTTGTCTGTGCGTAACAATTGGTTTGCTAACAATTATGTATACAAACCAAACTTAGCTTTGATGGAGTGTTGGCAAATATTTAGTGTAAAGTGTTCAAATTTCGCGTCTTTGCAAGTGCTTGTTTAAGATGAATGTGACTGAGTAATCAAGTAACATAGTTTAATATAGCAATTAACAGTTAGTTGTATGCTGGCTTATTTGGGGCATGTTGGCAGATTATACATTATTATGCTATTGAACATATATTGATATTGTTTTATATTGTGTTATGTCTTACGATATAAAAATACTTCGGGATTGCAATTAACTTAAATATACATGGAACAATATTTCACAGTGCATTATAAAGACGCACTTTCTAGGATTCATTTTTGAAAGAATTTTAAAGGATGTCGCTATAGAAGTTATGCTTTAAACAAACACAACCATAAAGTGTTTAGTCTGTGAACACGCTTATTCCAGTTTCAATACGGGTGTTTCTTGCAACAAATTATTGTTTTAAATTAATACAATAATTTAAAGGGTTTAACGCGTATTAACGCCGCTCATTTTCGAACGCTGCTGTATACAAAATCCCATTTTTCATTGTCCACTCTGTTAGTGACCTATGAAAGAAAAAAAAAAGAATGAGCGATGTAAAACAGCTCAATGTTTTGTTCATACCTTCAATTAATGTAACGTATTTGACAAAAATCTGGGTGATGAATGACATTAGAATCATCCATACTTCCATTTGTTTGTAATTAATAATTAGATTTTTTTATTGTATAAAGGCATAATTTTATACGTCTTAGTGGTCTATCTGATCAGAAGTGGTAATTATCGCTCAAGAACATCTGCAAAGCCTACGATGTGAAGAGTTTCATCACATCGTAGTATTCAGGAAACACTGCAGCTGAGAGTGCGTTGAAATTCTACTGTAAAATGTCAATGAAGGCAGAAATGAAAACAGTCATTCAAAGCATTAAAAGAGCTGATAGAGAACCCAGACAGAATCAAAATCCGTCTATCTTCAAGGTCTTATTCGAAGCTATATTGGCATATCGACGAAACGGACTGTGTGTATTTAGAGGAAGTGCTCGTCGCGATTTAGTATTTGGGAACTCTTGAGCAGAAACGTGAGCAGTACTCCAAATGCGAGCAAATTTATAGTTACTAAAGCATTAGTTGTTAGCTATGCGCGAAGTACTGCTTTGCCCATGCCTGCGTCCAGCATATTGTTCGTTAACTGACTGTTTTCAATATTCTATGTTTAGCCTTCAGGAAAGATTTTTCAAGTACCCATTACGCCTTCTGCGGTTAATTTCCTTGACTCATTAATAAGCAAAAGTAATACTCATACAATAATTATGTCTAATGGCATAGAAAACGTAAATTATTTGTTCTGCATTTTATTGCCATTATCCGTACGTTTTCACGTGTTTCATTTAAATATTGATTATATCTTCGCTAACGCACGTATAGTCTTAAGCAATAATTTCGTCTATATTCATCATAACCTATGTCTTAGTCATAGTAATAGTTATACATTAGTCTAAGTGGTATATAATAATAAAGAGACAATACGTGTATTACTAAAAGTTTTTCATATCAATCTTATTAAGCCTACACTGCTATTTAAAGTATTGAGATAGAGTTATTAAAGAATTAATTGTTTTCTTAAAGCAATTTTTAAAATTTATTTCTATTTATTTATTATGTATCCAAAGTAATTTTTGTAAGCTTTGTATCGCACCATCATATAATATAATACCTACTTACTTTCCATATCAATAGATCATAGATTCTCAGAAATATTGTAAAAGATAGAAATTTATTCACGGCTCCTTAGTTTGAAGACACTCTATTTGATTTGATTTATTTAATTGGTCTTTAACCTATGAAATTTTCATTTAAATATCTTACGCAAATATATAATTATTTATAACCTTTTGAATTAATTAACTATTAGAAACGGCCAGCAATTTCCTGTAAGTTGCATCACTGATAAAAAAAAGGATAGCTGAATGGATCATAGTTAAAATAACTATTTATAACAAACATAACATAACCCTTTATTGTATTCATAAAAATATTCACACACAAAAAAAAGAAAATAACAAATGTACAAAAGGCGGCCTTATTGCTAAACAGCAATCTCTTCCAGGCAACCTAGGACCAGGGAAATATTAAAAGGAGATTTATTTCACCATATTCTGCAGTTGACACCTCTTGTCATTTAGTTGTTCAATAATCCACTCGTTCATATTCAATGTTCGCTACAACTCTGTCCATTATATTATTTTCTTTTTGACAGTTTAAGATATTTTGAAATCAGTGATGAACTCGCAAGTTACCGATTCGATTAAAACAGAATATCGATTTTATTTAAGAAGAACTTTTAATCGATTTAATGCAGCGATATTATTTTTATTATAAATATTAAATTCGTTTATCTGGTTTTTTCAAATACATGATATAAATTGTCATATATTGTCTATGGGGTTGTCTAGGCAATGAGCAATGTCTTATGTCTGATTGGGATAGAGATGTTGCAATTGATAACATGATGGCACAAAATTGGTTATTTATGTAACAGAGGACTCAACTGACGAGTCTAGTGTAATTTACGAAGAAGAATCTGATGAATCTATGTAATAAATAATGTAAATAAATTTACTTGTTTAATTTTTATATTATATATTTGGCAAATTACCCAATTGGGGTAATTCGCCAAATATATAAAATTTTGCCTAATTTCCTTGGCATGTGTAAAACTTTATTTTTTCGTATATTTCTGATCCATTTAAGAAAGTTTTCGTTTTTCTCTCTTAAATGGATCAGAAATATATGAAAAAATAAAGTTTTACACATGCCAAGTAAATTAGGCAAAATTTTATATTTTTGGCGAATTACCAAAAAAAACCTAAAAAAAATGGTATGTATGTGATTTTCTAAGTATTCTTGATCATAATTCTTGATTTAAACTTGACGTAGATGTTATTAACCACATATGCGTTTTAATATTAAAATTCACATACCTATAAATAATGTAAGGTAGCTGTCGAGAAGGAAATAAATAAATTTACAAATATTTGATTTGAAGACAATTTATCGATTTATCTGATTTCAAGAACTGCTTATTGTCTGTGGTAGTTTGTTATGTACAGAGCACTTCACTATGTGGGCGTTACCCGTCTAGAAAGTATATTATTACTGTAGTACTATAATTTGAAAATAGAAACAATATTTCATACGCGCGATCTGTCAAAAAGAAAACAACATAATGGACAGAGTTTAGTAATTCTATAATAATTTGTAACAAAATATTAATCATATCCTCAAAATTTGTTTACAAAGTCCCGAACATATAGATTTAGTTATTGCTATGTCAAATGAGGTGGAGCATTGTAATTTATTTAACTTAAGCTGTTGCGCGCTCCGAGCTTTCTTAATTACTTCATAATTTGTAGCACACAGTTAGTATGACATGGTTTGAACTTGACATATTACTCTATCACAATACTTTGAAAACGCCTCTTTCATAATGATGTGTTAATTATAATGTGTGCAAAATTAATAGATTGTTCTATACTGTGTAGTAATAGATGTTTTTATTGTTGTTTGTTATGACTGAATGTATATCTTTAGTTTTTTTTTTATATTTTTTGATCTTACTTTAAATATTTCATTATTCTAATTATGATAAATAAAAATGAATTATTTAAATAAAATATAAATCAGAAAATAATCGTTTAGTGTAGCGACAACAGCTTAAAAACAAATATTAAAAAATCAAAAAAATTACATACACTATGTGATAATAATATACACAATTTTTGAAATGTAGATATAGCTAATGTTGTTTTTAATTATTGTTATACGAATGTAAACTACAAGATGCATTAACTATGATGTAATTAAATAAAGTGCACATGGCAGTGTCGTCATAACTCGTCGCTATGTTTTATTTATTTCACCTGTCTATCATTAGTTAATTAACAGTTTTTACTTGGAGTAATTGCAGTGCCATTATGAAATATCCAGCAATACTAAAATAACGAATTTCCTAAATATACAAATCGCGAAATTCTCGTAAAAGTCGAATATATATATCATCGATTGAAACTCTAAAATTAATCATATACTCACCTAAGAGTAACATCTTTTCTAGGTGACGACCTTAGAAAATAATGGGCTGGATTTAGAATTAAAAAGGGAAAATACCCGATTTATATAAATATAACAGATTCGTAGTAGTCATAAGGTTATCATATGTACTAATGATTCAAAAACAGCTGAACCGATTTAAATGACGACGTATTTGTTGGATTCATCTTTGTTCAGTGTAGCAAAATAACTATTATAATATAAGAAGAATTAAGGAAAATAAATAATGAAAAACTCTTTGTTAATTTTTGCTTTCCTTAATTTGAATAATAAATGGCTGAACCGATTTAAATAAGAAAATTTTTGTTGGATTCGTCTTCGTAGAGAAAAACAGAATAACTATTGAAATATATCTGCTGGATATAAACCTCTTAGCATCCAGCACCATTCCGTTGATTTACCTTATAGGGGGCCTACAGACGCTGCAGCTTCCAAAAAATCCTCTCACACGAGGACCTTTCCTCATTTGATCACTTCTGACACAAACATACAGCGAAATTCCAAGTATAGCATGTTATTGCTATGTTCATAATGGCTTTCATAAGTGGACCCTCGATTTAATTAAGATCGCAGTACGGTGCTGGACGCTAGCAGCGTAGGTTCGATACGAAGATCCTCGAGGAAGGCGTATATGGGAGTTGTAAAGTTCCTTGGTGGAGGTTTACGTCTAACAGTAGACGTTTCTAGGCTGAAATTATGATGACGAGGGATATATTTGTGCGAAGTAGCCGAACAGTGGTAATAGGTCCATTCCTTATAATATGGGAGTTCTAAAGTTCCTTGATGGAGGTCTATAACCAGCAGTAGACGTTTCTAGGCTGAAATTATGATGACGAGGAATATATTTGTGCGAAGTAGCCGAACAGTGGTAATAGGTCCATTCCTTATAATATGGGAGTTCTAAAGTTCCTTGATGGAGGTCTATAACCAGCAGTAGACGTTTCTAGGCTGAAATTATGATGACGAGGGATATATTTGTGCGAAGTAGCCGAACAGTGGTAATAGGTCCATTCCCTATAATATGGGAGTTCTAAAGTTCCTTGATGGAGGTCTATGACCAGCAGTAGACGTTTTTAGGCTGAAATTATGATGACGAGGGATATATTTGTGCGAAGTAGCCGAACAGTGGTAATAGGTCCATTCCTTATAATATGGGAGTTCTAAAGTTCCTTGATGGAGGTCTATAACCAGCAGTAGACGTTTCTAGGCTGAAATTATGATGACGAGGG
Source organism: Scirpophaga incertulas (assembly GCA_036419045.1). NCBI lineage: Eukaryota > Metazoa > Arthropoda > Insecta > Lepidoptera > Crambidae > Scirpophaga > Scirpophaga incertulas. The sequence goes on along the minus strand of CM071627.1, from coordinate 8,690,746 downwards.
TAATGTTGTATGAAGTGACCGAACAGTCGCAATAGGTCCATTCCTATAATCTGAGAGCTGTGAAGATCCTTGGTGGAGGTCTATGTCCAGCAGTAGACGTTTCTAGGCTGAAATGATGATGACGATGATGATATCATGACACATACATATATACATATATTTACTTTATGCCTTGGGCTCACTTGTTGATGTACTAAAAATTTGTGGGAAACTTGATTGTTTTATGTAATATAAATGTAATTTAGCTATAAGTATGTAAATAATGTATGTTTCTCTTAAAGAATAAATAAATAAGTAAATACATCACACATATACATGTTTGAAGTGCCCGAACAGTGGCCATAGATCCATTTCTTATTACATGGGAGCTAATTGAATTTCGCAAAAAGTGGGCGGTTATTTCATCTCTGTCTAACACTAATATAAAAGGCATGATTACAGACTATATATGTGTGTATGAAAAATGCACTATCATAACAGAAAGTTTCCATTATGAATTAAAATGAACGGGTTACGTTAAGGTAGAAAATATCACAGCATTTGAACATAAAAATCTGGCTTCACTAAATGGGTTATTTGATTGATGACTATCATTTCCGGAGGCGGTTAAAATCGCTGGATTCAATATTCTGTCACGCAGCAAATGGAATTAGTATACTGTATTAAAGTATAACTGAAAATAGAATTAGTACACGGGTAATATTTGAAAATGACGCAAGACTAAGTAATTTCAACTAGTTAATATTTTTTTAATTATTAACATCGTATATATGGTGCAAATATACATAATTATTTCATGTGCTTAGGATTCATGAGCTATTTAATTATTTCATGAAGGTCGGTGGTATTGTGGTCTCTCGGGACCGGTTTCCTAATCTGAATGTCTGGGACCGATCTTGCAAGAAGTTTTACATGTTTCGAATTTCATATATACATACAGCAACGCTTTAAGTTTTAAATATTGACCTCACGTCGTCACTAATGTCGTTTGTAGTAGCGACAGTTTTCGTAATGCAAATGTAAAGTTTGACCTGTTTGACTATATATTTATTGATTTCATTTGCTTTCGATCCAGAGTGATTTACTATAACCTCGTAAAATAGGGTAGCTTCGTGCCCTCGGTTGAGTCAGATATGAATTCAAATGATAATAATGACGTTTGTATTGATTTTTATTTTGATAACAAACGACCATGAACTAGAAAATTGTGTTTAATCAATCAATCAATACATAGTATAAAACAAAGTCGCTTTCGCTGTATGTCCGTATGTATGCTTAGATCTTTAAAACTACGCAACGGATTTTGACGCGGTTTTTTTTAATAGATAGAGTGATTCTTAAGAAAGGTTTGTATGTATAATAAATGCATAATATAGTAGAGAAACACTGATAAATTTAAAGGTTTCTAATGTGATGTCGTAAATAAGCACGTTTTTTTGCGCTTATATTGCAAACGCTGGCTGAACCCTACGAGATAGACCAAAATAATGTACTACAGTATTGTACAACTTACAAAAATCCACAAAAAAGTCCGCGATGGTATATGCCTATCTCTTAGGGATAACCCACCATAACCATTTTTTCACTGCACCCGTGCGAAGCCGGGGCGGGTCGCTAGTACGAATATAAAAGTCTATAAACAGATACATCAAAACTATTACGTGGAAGGTTAAGTTGCTTTTATTTTTAGATTTGTTTTGACGTCAATAAGTGATTGTAAAAGCCAAAGTTCTGATATACGGATATTAAAGATAGAATTAAAAGAAATATTTTGGAATATTAACTTTACCACATCTGTTTCAATTTTAAATGGCACGCATTCTGTTTATATTAATTATTTCTACCTTGTCTATGTGCTCACCTATGTGATATACATATTTACTAAGCCCATAACTGCGTCAGGTACTAGACCTTGGATGACTTACAAGACCCCTTTCAGACATTATAAGTTATATTTTTATTTTCAACACAATTAATTCAATAACAGATATAATATTTTACAAATATTTAAAATTATTTCAGTTCCATGAGTATTTATTTTTATAAGGAGATGTATGAAATTATCTGCTTTTAATAGTTCTTAGATTTCAAATAACATTTTGACTGTATTTTTGTATACTTTGTATACAGAAGATTAAAGTAAAATATTATTTAAATAAGTGTTAGGTAATGTTTCGAGTTTCGATTATTACATTATACGATTTATTAAAATCATATAGAATATCTATCGTTCATATTATTTAATATACGAATTTATAATAACGAACATTATACACCAAATAATTAGGTTCGACAAAAAAAGTGTAGACTTATTTTATAGCTTAGTAGAAGCCACAATACTATATATTTCCGTTGCGAAACTTATGCCTGCTCTTTTTATTCATATACTAAGTATAGGGTTAATATCATCACATATTATTCTAATTTCATGAAAAAGTGAATGCATTTGGTTATACCCGTAACCATTTGGTTATAGATAAAACAGGATTACAATTGAACTACGAGTATATGATTTCGAACCGGTCAGTGCCAAGAAAACGCCTGATAATCTTCGTCCAATAAAATTAATATTAAACTCTATATTAAAAATCTATATTAAACTTAATATTTTAAGAATTCAGCGTCTAACAAGTTCGATTCTGTGCTTCATTCCTTTTTGAAAATAACATAGCGCTTAATCCAGCTTACATTTACACCAAACTGTCGAGATATTTTCTATGTCAGTAATTCGAGTTTAATTATCTCTGAACAACAATAAGGCTTCAAGCAATAGAGTGTTGAAGACGTTCAAAATGAGACAATTAAAATTAAACGAATGTCCTTCGCAAATTATGCCTCGTTCGGTGATTACTGCAGCTCATTATATTCGCAACAGGTCATTAATAAAACTGTCACTCTCATTCAAAAAGTAATCTCGTATTTATGTATTATTTTCTATAAATATTATAAAGAGGAAAGATTTGTTTGTTTGTTTGTAATGAATAGGCTCCGAAACTACTGGACCGATTTCAAAAATTCTTTCACCATTGGAAAGCTACATTATCCCTGAGTAACATAGGCTACTTTTTATCCCGAAAAAATCGTCAGATCCCACGGGATGCGCAATAAAGGCTTCGCTCAAAAACTACTGCACAGATCTTCATGCGGTTTTCATCAATAGATGGACTGATTCTTGAACAAGGTTTTGCGGTATTTTTTATCTCGGAAAACGGATAGTCCCACGGGAAGCGCGATGAAACCTTCGCGTCGTCTTAAACCGCTTCCGCGCATATGTAGCCGTGGGCAAAAGCTATGACCCTTAACCCTCTGTAGATCCAATCCCGAAATCCACGCAGGCGAAGCCGCGGGCAGAAAGCTAGTTTTCTATATTGCAAAAGTGAATGTTTGCGAAAGTAATCGTCAACAGAAAAACGAATTTCCTATAACTATTTTATGTTAATGCTTTTTAGGTGTGTCAAGTTGAGTGTAATGCGTCTAAGTCATTTCTAATTCATTCGGTTATCATTTGATCGTCATAATACAAGAACCGGCCATCAAGTGCGTGTCGGACTCGCGCACAAAGGGTTCCGTACCATTAAGCGGTTTCCGATTTACGAGGTATTAAAAAAAACTACTTACTAGATCTCGTTCAAAACAATTTTCGCTGGTAGTTTTTATAGTAATGTACGTCATATGTTTTTTAGATTTTTCATTCTCTTATTTTAGAAGTTAGAGGAGGGGGACCAACTTTTTTCCACTTTGGAAGCGTCTGTCACGCAAACTATTCGGCTCAGAATAAAAATATTTTAGAAACCTCGACATCATCATGTTTGATAAAAAAAAAATGTTTGAGATTCAATTCTAAATATGGGGAGCCCCCAATATTTATTATTTTTTTTTTATTTTTGCATCAAAATCTTAATGCGGTTTATAGAATACATCTACCTACCAAGTTTCAACAGTATAGCTCTTATAGTTTCGGAAAAAAATGGTTGTGACATACGGACGGGCAGACGGACAGACAGACATGACGAATCTATAAGGGTTCCGTTTTTTGCCATTTGGCTACGGAACCCTAAAAAGCGCACAGCAAATTCTCTATGATATTTTTATCTCTACTAATATAAACGCAAAAGTTTGCAAGTATGGAGGGACGCTTATAACTCTTTCATGTAAAAATTACTAAATGGATTTTAGTGAAACTTTATTATAAGAATAAGATATAACTTGTAAAAATATTAGGTGAATTGTATAAAATATGACGATAATTATACTGCGCAAATGAAGTTGCGACCACCGGCTAGTATTTTTATAGTTCCGGAATCATTTCCACTCTGTTTGTATATAATAACTGAGAAACTGGGATATAGATTTATTAATATGATTATGCGGTTAGAATCAAAAGCAAAGAGTTTCGAGTAATACTTTCCAATAACCGTACGTGTTACCTACCTTAACCTTAATAATAGTACGTACTACCTTTTTTTTATCTATCTTGCTCCCTTACCAAGGGATCAGGGTCTGACGTTCCTCTGCAGCTGGCAAGTGTGATGGAAGATAAACCAAATCCAGATAAACTTGAGAATGAAGATTGTAAAACGAAGATGGAAGACGCTCATTACCACAACACATCTTGTATGTTTTGTGGTAATGAGCGTCTGAGATGAGTCTGAGATGTGTCTTACACGAACAAAGACAACCCGACGTGACAAGTCAGAATAGACCACATAATGAAATTTCCATCTTTCCGTAACCTCTTATGCAATTAAAACAAATAATACATATACATAATATGGCTCTACGACGCTTCATTGCCCGTAGAGGTAGAGTATCGTGTATATACAGCGACAATGCAACAAACTTCAGAGGATTAAACAACGCATTTCGTTTTTTGAATTGGGATGAAATATATTGTTTTTCGTCAATAGCTAAGATTAAATGGAAATTCATACCTCCCGGTGCACCTTGGTGGGGAGGCTTCTATGAGCGGCTAATTGGTGTTGTCAAGCAGATTTTACGACGAGTCCTGGGGCGAGCGTCACTCTCACTTACTGAATTGAATACGGTGTTGTGTGATTGTGAGGCTACCATCAACAGCAGACCTCTTACATATTTAAGTAACAACGTCGAAGACATGCAGCCTCTTACCCCATCACAATTCATTCAACCGTTGGTCCGGCAGGACGTAGCAGATTTAGATATGTTAGACTCTACATCGTTTAATGCACGAGCGAGATATTGTAGTTTATTATGCGAGGGTTTTAGGCGTCGTTTTCGAAATGAATATCTAAGTTGTCTCGTTCAACCTCGTAGGAAGGCCTGTCGTCAAGAACTTCGGGTAGGCGATATCGTTCTCATAGCTATTGATGACCACAGACGAGTTAACTGGCCGCTCGGAGTTATAACAGAAACTATTTCAGGTGCTGACGCTGCGACTAGAGTTTTTAAAGTTCGCACAGCTAATGTGGAAAAAGTGCGAGCAGCCCAACGACTACACCCACTAGAGATCCGAGCAAATGAGCTTTCTTTATGCACCTGACTTATACAGTGACTTAACTTACTGTGATGACATTTTCTTTTTATTTGTAAGTTATTTTATTTATACTGTTTGTTGTAGATTTTCAAATATTTTTAGTTACTGTTATTTACTGCTAAGCTATTTTAAACCTTCCGGTTCTTGTTGCCGTGGAGTGTTGTGTATATAGCCTTATTGTAATATTCTATGTCAAAATTCATCTATGATATAAAAAACTGAAATTAGAATTTGAGTTACGTAATAAAAAAATGAATGTGGACGTTTTTAAGTGAAAATCAAAAATATTGTTGTTGTTGTTTGTTTTAACCTTATAAAATCCATAAAATAGTGTTTTCATAACAAAAAATCTAAGTTTCATGCTTATTTAATCGTAAAAGATCATTTCAGTACAATACAAAACCTTTATATGTAAAATATCAACTGATATGTAATTTAATATAAATTATGCAATAGTAGATGCATGAGGCTGCTTCAAAGAAACAATACCTAATTAATCTGCATAATAGCAAAATGAACACTGAAAGATCATTTATTCTTAAATTGCTAAAGGAAAATGTTATTGTCATTTTGTTTTCAATGGTTCCTAATATCTACAATGTGACGGCGACATCTTATTCAATAAATGTCACCATTTTACAGAACCATACGAAAAGAGAGCTGTATAATTGACATCAACGAAATGATTGACATTTTTGTTGTCAATAGAAATGGAAATGCGAAAAATTCGAATGAAATTTTATCGATATTCTTCATGGAATACTTCCCTACTGCCAATATAATAGGGGGATTTTTTAAATGACACTATAACAAAAAAAAATTGTACAATCAAGACTTAAGATGAAATTAAAAAAAATCTTTAATGTTCCAATGTAATTCTATTATGAAAGAACTATCCATAATTCATCGATCAAGCCAATGCAAATAACATGAAACGGATCATTTAAAAATTTGATATATTTTAAAATACTAATATTGGTTCATGATAATATTTATGCCGGCTTAATGTTTGATAATATCACAGATTTATCGGACTCGGAGAAAATAATTTATCTAGGAAATTATGTGTCTCACACAGTTTTTTAAATATTTTACACCAGTAAAATAATAAATAGGATCCAGGCTATTAAAATTCTTTACCGGCTTTAATAGAAAAAGAGGAAAAAATTATCGGTTTAGGACGCTTTAATTACAAGCACCGATCGTTGCCAATAAAACGTCGAGATAATTTTAGGCGCCCCTCGAACACCTGGGGCAAACTGACAGCGAATCGATAGAGAACAAGCCAGCGAGACAGCAGCATGAAATATTGGTATTGTATTTCTCTCTTTAAGCCGAACAATTTTCAGGTTCTGAAAAGGAAGCTTGATAAGATTTTCATGTAGATTCTCTAGAAAAATGCTATAATCATACCAATAGCAGAAATAATCCAAAGAGCCTGTTTAATAGTCTAGTTTAGCATCGTCTACAGAATTATCACCAATTGTTGACCAATATATTGGCAGTCTAGCAAAATAAAATAGAATAAGTTTATTTTTAAATTTCCACGGGGTATGGTAGTGAATTCTCATAGGGGGTCCGCTACTATTTTAGTCGTCTTAATAACCCTCGGAAGACTTTACAACGGATACCACTCAGTCTACGGAGGGTGGTTATGTTGGACTGCAGCAGAAGGCTAGCCTAAGAACTATACACTATCTACAACCTTTAGTCGAACAGAAGGCCTAAGTCCTTATCGGCTTTGAACTAAAGCGATAGATCGTATTCTTGACTTAATATTAATGACCTCCGTAGTCAAGTGAATAGTACACCGGTTTCAAGGTATCGCCATCATTGAGATCTTGGGTTCGAGTCCCGATGCAGGCAGACATTTGCGTGATGAATGCGATGCATTTGTACCCTTTTTTTTTTTTTGTTCCCCTGAGGAAAATGCATTAAATTGCATACCCCGGCTGTGGCGAGCCGGCGGTTATGTGGGGCTCTCCTCCCCAGAAGGGGGAGGCCTACCCACTAAAAACCTCAGGGATGGCCTTCCTCAGGCATGTAGGGAGCCCCCGGGAACATCAAGCCACTTCCGGGAACCCCCAGCCTCCGCTCCCCCGCCTAGAGGGGAGCCCTCCTCGGGGGAGGCTACACTACCTCCCCCGGTCTCCTCCAACGACGACGCCCCCCGGCCGTCGTATCGTCGTAGTATTTTTGTAAATTGATTTCTTTACTAGCAATAAATACCATATTATGGTGTTAAAAATTATATAGCCAGTGAAATAACACTAGTAACACACCTTATAGCTACGCCTTTAAGATTTTATTTCTGGTTTACGCACTCTGATCTCTAGCTAGTCCATTATACAAAACCGGGCCTACAGTAGTCCACAGTTATAATAATTTTTTAGTATAATTTAACAAAAATATTATTCTAAGAACCTAAGACCTTGAGATTATTGTTCTACATTTCTGTCATCCATCAAACTCCAGATTACTCATGTGGAAATCGAATGCCTTCGTGAAACTCAACTGCTGCATGCCGTGTGTTCAACTCACTCACTTTTCTATAGCACTACACATCAACATGTTTGTTTTAACTTGTATTTGTATTTTTAACAGTTTTGTTATTTCTGTCTTATTATAAATCCTCTAGTATATTTTAACAATAACTTATCTTTCAAGATTTTAATTCAAATTTCTTGGCCAAGACCATTGTAGTTTAATTAGCAACTTAATAGCGACTTACGTAATTCATCACCTGAGCGCTTTCCTTCTTAAAAAAGCCTTTAATTTTATCATAAAATATATTATCTACCATTTACATCTTAAAGCGAAATTCGTACAACAAGTTCAAGGCGACTCCCAAGCATCTGGTTTCAAATTAGGATGTTATATTTTAACCTTAATTGATCTATAATTTTTATAAATAGTCGAACTTTTGCCCGACCTTTAAAAACAAACCTTAATAAAACTGTTAATAATTCCTTCTAAATTAATACCAAGGTAAATTAGTATTTATGAAACTTCGAACATGCTCTAATTTCGTGCCTCACTTGTTTAGTAATTAAGTTAGTCGAAGCCCGTTTTAGAGTCACATATTTCGCCAGTTCGTACCGATGACAGATTAAAAGAGGAGATAAAAGCTTCGGGGTAACTTCCACACACAAAACTTGAAATTATTTTTTTAAGTGCTGAAATTTATTTTCAGCTGACATTATTCATGTTTAGTTGCTGTAAATAAATACTTATTCAATTGATAAATTTAATTAGATTTTCATCATCATCAGGTTTTAATCTAGAATTCATTCATTCTTGTATATACCAGAAGGAATTTATATACCAGAAAATTCCAGAGTTCATTTAGACGTCGTCTCACCAAGTTGATTCAGTGTGATTTGCAAGCAAACGCTTTAGATACTTTGGTAGGGTAGTTGGTAGGTATGGTCACTACCATCGGTGGGGGTAGTTAAGAAATATGATGAATAATAAAGTAATAGTATAAGTAAGCTTATCTAACTTCTATTTTGGCTACCATTACTAATATTATAAATACGGAAATTTGTAAGTATGGATGGTGTAATGAAACATTACAATAATATAGCTCATACATCATAATAGCACACAGGCTACATTTCATAAAGATATATGCCTTGCTAACATAAGCTACTCGAAATACTAATACTTAGATAATATACAATGTGAAAGGAAAATACCAAAATTTACCTGAAGCAGTCCGTGAACAATTACAAGAACCTTTCTGCAATTACCGCTTGGCTTTCTTTCGTCTTAAATAAGTTGGTCGCCATAGTATACATTATTTTTAGCAAAATTTAGCTAGTGACAAAAATGAAACATCATCATCATTCAACATAGACCTGTACAGGCACAGATGATGAGAGATTCCTGATATTAAAACAGATAGAACCTTAATAAAACCTTGTACGAGCATATTAACAAGCTGATTCTACATCTATTCGAAGCTTAGGGGAGCCTTCTCGTGAAGAATATATAATAATTACTCAGCTCATCTACCACAGGGTCTCAATACTAGAGTCTTTGAATCATGTGTGTCGTCAGTGATGTATGGAACCGAATCTTGGCCACTCAAAATGGGCCTTATAAGAAGGCTTAAAGGCTTAATATGTCGAACAACGAAACGTTGTTGGTTGGCCTGTCACAAGACAGACGATTTAGTGAAAATCGCAGAAAGCTGCTGGATGCTAACAGCTCAAGATCGACTGGTGTGGAGATCCTTAGGGGAGGCCAATGTCCAGCAATGGACATCGATTTGCTGAAATAATGATAATTAATTATTTTAAAGTCATAAACATTAAGTAAAATACGAAAAGATGGAATCACTTATTCATTTATTTGAGATACACGAAACGGTATCACGAATTGTAAATACAGCAAATGAAGCATTCAAATTCGATTCTGAAGCCAACAAAAAGAAATTGTAACTTTGCTTTTGCGTAAAGTTATCGTTTCCATATCCCACCCATTATTGTTTTCTCCGTTCTAACCAAAAACGCGAAATATTGTAAAGTATCTCATCAAAAAGCAATGAAATATACTAAAGAATCTAGATGACAGAATTAGCGTCGCTTTTTCTGTCTCTATGTATTTTATTGAAAGCCCCTTCGAATGCTAATCTTTCGCAAGGGCGTCACTGATACCCATTCTAAATTTAAATTAGCCTGCGCGTGTTCACAAATCGAAAATCTTTCGACGTTGTTTGAAAGAACATGGAAATAATTTCAACAGTTTAGCTTGAAATTTGAGATACATATAATGATATTATAAACAAATAAGATATCGCAATGCATGTCAAAATTGTGCAATTCATTCGACAATTAGTGAAATTTAATTTAGTCTTACAACAATAAACAGAGAGGTGAGATGTCGTTTCTGGCTGCGATGGCAGTTAGCTATCTCAACGCTATCTCTTTCCATCCCGTACTTACTGTATAATCTGTTTCATTAATCAATAATTTTGTGAAAAACTAAAAGATGCAAAGTGGTTCAGTTTTAAAACGTCACATACCATGGATATGCGCCATCCATAGTAACATACATTTGTGATTGATTTTAATGTGATTTTGTGTGTCTAATTTTAACGTTTCTTAAAATTCGATTCGATAAGCGATCGAATAACCCAAAAACTTTTACTATAATCTCACAGATTTAGTACTTCTAGTCCTAAGGTGAGAGAAAGCGGGAAAGAAATTGAGAAAACGGGCAATTGTGCAATTTTCCACCACCTTAACACAATACATGTTGTAGAAAAGCGTCAGAACCTTGCCTATTAGTCAGCATTATACTTCGCAAGCTGGTGAGATTGACTTGGATTTGACTGGACTTTGGACTGAGTTTCTCACACATCTCTCCTAAAGTTATACATTTAATTAGAAGAATTTACACTTCATGTAGCCTTTTCTTTCTTTATACTACTAAAAGTTATGAATAATTTTATAGTAGGTAGGTTGATACCGACGCACTTAGTCTGATATAAGGCATGAGAAAAAAGAGAATAAAAACATCTGTTACCTTCTTAGTGTTAGGTAAAACTAGCAGAAAATAGGTAGACGAAGTTAGTGTTGCTTTGGTACTTATCTTAAGAGGGTAGGGAGACAGTCGCAACAGAGCTTTAGTATTAAAACCTTTTGAAGATAGGTTAGCTGGTGAAAGGAACCTAAACCCCAAGAACAGAGAAACACAATGGTAGATATATCAAAAAAGAGATTGGAAAATTTATAAAGCAGTTTATTAACATCTAAGATTAAGCATCCTGAAATTTGCCGTATGTCATTATTTGACCGAATTTGTACTTTATTAGCGAACCTATCAAATAGTGTAATAACACAGGATATGTTTTTTTTTAAAGGGATATTGATTTCTAAAAATCCAGTGATGAAGTTTTAGTTTTCAAAATTCTTTTGACAGATTATTTACTGCTAAAAGTATATTTCACTAATCCTCAAGTGATTATAATTTGTATTTTACCGTCATCCACAACCAATAAAAATTCACTCTATAAATCATACATAGGTATGAAACATATTATAATACATTGTAATAATGATAACATATATAAAACTGTTAATAAGTTATACTAGTAAATTATACTAATGTAACGAATAGTACATATATACAATTTGCAAAGAGATTGTCTTTCCTGCATCACCCGCCACCAGGAACAGATATATTCAGCACAAACGGATACAACAACCTTAACAAAACAATATTAGAAACTAGATACTATTTAGATCCTTGTCGTATCTACAGCAAAATACAAAAAGGCACAACCATCATTGACGAAAAAAAAAACAAAAACATGTATATGGTATATGTAGTAGCTACCTATGTTGATCGTAAGGCATCATACATTAATAATAGCCCAAACAGTAAAAATAATATGAACTAAGAGTGACTTCTTACATTACAAACAAAGTTACAGAGCAAGAATTGGGATAAAATCAAACAGAATATTGAATTTTGTGTTATCTCAATGGTACAAAATATACAGTAAACAAACTCAATGTGCAGCGAATTTATAATGCTATGCCCTAGCCATCTATTCTATTATAAATTATGTGTTGCTGGTTTGTAATAAATCTATTACAAATAGTGTTATTATGTACTAGAAACAACTCTATGAAACATATATACAATACAATAAAGTTATAGGTAAGCAGAAGCTATTTTAAAAATATATATTATTTTTTACATAATAACAATTACTCATTAACTATTGTTTACAGGACTGGACTGGACAGTCATTAGCGCAGACAAATAGTTCGATGTCATCAGCGTATACCTTTTATCATGTTAAAATTTTGACTTAAAGGTTACCAAGTATTTTGTATTACATTTTATTTTGCTAATTTTATTATGAAGGATAGAAAAAATAAATTGTATACAAATATTATATCAAAAGTTGAAAAAAGACATGGACTACGTGATCGTGAAAAGTAATACTATTAAAAAATAATTAGGTTACCATAAAATTTTGTGTCAAAATGACCGGTTATAACACATTTCATTACTAGGCAGATCTTAGATCTTCTTGAAGATAATAGAAGGCTGTAGTGGCAGAGTGATAATATGGTGTTAACATGATTCGTTTCAGAAATCGTAAAATAGTCAACATACCGGTGATTCATTTTATGATTTAAGTACAATTAATTTGATACAATTCTGATTATTATATATTCAATACGATTTGACAGTTTTATATAAATGTTCGTAAAATTGTCACAAAATAGGAATTTCATAGGTGTGAGTCACCTGAATTATAATACTCAATAGTAACATCTCGAAATTCATATTAATACTTTGGAGAAATAATAATATGATAGATTTAGGTGCTATTGTGAGCATTCAAAATTGTTAAAAAAATGTGACATTTTGTTTTATACTTCCGTAATGAAACTATAATGAAAGTTGGTTGCCAATCCATTTAATAGCAAAATTGTAATCTACAAAACAACTGGAAACGAATATTTAATTAAATCAAATTGAATTTGTATGAATTTGGTCCGAGGTAAAAACATTTCATTCTATTTTATTATTTTTGTCTAATACAGACAGAGATAAAGATTATAAGATTAATATATTTAATTGATAGATATTTTTTTATTTTTTAATGTTTACAATTTTATTTTATTGGGTTTTTTATTTACATATAACCATTAACTAAATCAAATAAACGTCGTTTTAACAAATATTAGAAAATATTATACAAACTGGTGAATTTCGATCGTAGATAACATAAGCTCCAATAAAAATTTGCAAATGTATTAGAATTACTGCAATTCTGCAAAATCATATGTATATTTTACGAAAATTAGTAGAATTGCGTAGAATGTGCAAATAATTCTGTAAATAATGTGTAGTTGGGAGAATTGCACGAAATGACCCGTACGACGCACAAATATTATTAGATCAAACATTATTATTTATGTTCGTTGCACTGAAAATTAACTGGACGAGATTAGTTAAGGGTTACAAAGACAGTTCGTTCGTTCGTTCGTTCGGCACGTGTGTTCGAAACAAATGTTAATAATATATGTAGACGTACAACACAACATTCCAGTGATACGTGATTAGCAATACACCAGGCGAAATACAAACAAACAAAAGGAACAATCATTCCCCCAGATAATAAATTTGCACAGTTGTATAAATAAGCCTTTCCAAATCAGAGATGTGCTGGTCCCATACAAACTGGGTTGATGCTAAAAAAGTTTTAAATAACAAGTTCCGTTACACCGAAAGCTTGCCTTTCCCTTTCTGTGGGTTTTCCAAAAATCACGTAATCTGCGGTCGGATGTATCATATTCTATGTAAACCTTGTAATAATATAACTCATAATGAAATAACAGCGCCTTTGTGTATTTTTAAGTATAGCATAATTCGGTTTGGGGATTTAACACCTTATCAGCTTATGTTACAGGTTTATGTAATTTGGCTAGTAGAGGTATTCATTAGGAAATTGAATAACAGAGTATAACAAGGTATCTAAATAGGAAATAAATAGAATCGCTTTAGAGAAATATAAATCGAAAAGCAATTGTCAAATATGTTGAGAATATACACACATAACATATTAAACAGACAATTAATTTATTGGCATCTTATACAGACCCATTACACAAACGGTCGTGACGTCTTTAACTAGTCGTGACGTACTCATATTAAAAATAACCTGCAAAAAGCGGGTCATAAAAAACGCGTGTGTTACCAAAGCAAATAGTTAAGTTATAGTCCATACAAATTCCATAACAGTATTTTTTGCCATTTCGCGCGCTGTTGCTATTTAAATTTCGAACTAATCGCCACGCGGCGCCAGTCAGGTTAAAATGGCGGGATAGCAACAGTGTGCATTCACAGATTGAGTTTATTTAAATGTTTTTTTTTTCTGTTTATTTAAGCTTTTTTTTTTTGTTTTGTTTGTTGACGTCAATAAGTGCCTGTAAAGGTCTATGTTGAATAAATATTATTTTGATTTTGTTTCCTCGCAAATGTGTTAAAAAAAGTCGTAACGTCGTGCTTATTGGTTATAACGCACTAATATCGTTATGTATTTTTTCAACACCATTGCTCGTAATTGGTATGTAACTACACCAATTTTAGTTTCACAATGTATCATATTACCAACTTATAATATCTTTCGAATTTCAAATTAGATTACCGCACAGTTTGGTAATCAAAAGTTAATAGTTTCGTAAAGAAAAGTCACGCTTTTATTTATAAGAAAAAAACAAAATAGGAACCAAAGAGAATTTATATGCAAATTGCTGAACAACTTTGTAAATTATATAAGTTTGGCGTTTAGAAACACTCTGTTTAAAGATATACAATTATAAAAACCTTATCTAAAATTACAACTATTAAATAGAAGTCATACATAAATAACAAAAGAATATATTTATTTTGTAAAAAATACATAATTTGCTGTTTTGGCTGTATAAGAAAGACTAAGGTACCGACGTACCTTAGTCTTTCGCGCACAAAGCCGTCAATGAAAAAGTAAACGTGCCATATTTCAATTTTCAGTACTATTTTGCAAGTAGATATTTTGCATTGTTTCTTTTGTTAAGATTTTTATATCAAGCGATGAAATTGATTGTACGAATAAAATAATAACGAATATTTCAGAAGTGACTGGCGGTGAAGGTGGAAATCCTTATAATGTACTTTCACAAATTGTTTTCAAAAGATTTTTTTATTGGCCTATAAAGTTTGTATTAATTACTCGCAATGGTGTTGAAAAACGTCGTATAACACTCGTGAGCAGTTAAAAATTACTCACTTGTATTATAATGTGCTATTAATAATAATACACACAGATATAATAATTTTTCAATACTCCTCGTGTATAACGAATACTTTTCAGATTTAGCATCTTCTGTCATGACTTTATAAATAAATAATTCGTTATTTAAAGCCGTTTCTTTATCGAAATATTTTGCGTATACAACTATAGATTGAAAGGCAATTATGGTTTGTTTGTTCATTTTAACACTTGCGAGTTGGAGTTATAAATACGCGCATTAAATTACACGGACGGACAAACATGCCAGCTACACAGAAGCGTAACGGACTCCATCGCTCAAAATGGTATATACAAAAGAAGTTCCTTTTTATAGCACGATTTTACGTGCCTATAATGTATCATTTTTGTATTGGGGCATAAAATTAAATGATAGTTGACAGCCATCTTGTTTTATTACGCAAAAATTGTCGTGTCTACATATGTTTGTTACACATTCAAGCGAGACTAAATTAACTGACAAAATATATAACTTAGTTATAATAAATCTGACAATCGAGTGAATAAATTTCACATTTAACTAATAAAATCATCATCAGCCCCTCTTCGTCCACTGCTGGACATAGGCCTCTTCGAGTGTACGCCACTGAGATCTATTTTCGGCTTCTCGCATCCAGCTCCTGCCAGCCGTCCTGCGTAAATCATCACTCCACCTTGCCTGAGGACGTCCTACACTACGTTTGCCATTTCGCGGTATCCACTCTAGAACACGTTTGCCCCAACGGCCATCGGTTCTACGGCTAACATGGCCAGCCCACTGCCACTTCAGTTTGCTACTCCTGTGGACTATGTCGATGACTTTGGTTCTCTGACGTATCACCTCATTTCTGATGCGATCCCTCAGAGAAACGCCGAGCATAGCCCTTTCCATAGCCCGCTGAGCGACTCTGAACTTGTGGTCTAGTCGTGCCGTCAGTGTCCACATTTCGGCTCCGTAAGTCATTACGGGTAGGACGCACTGATTGAAGACTTTCGTCTTTAGGCACTGTGGGATCGACGACGTAAAGACTCGACGTAGTTTCCCAAATGCCGCCCAACCCAACTAATAAAATAGGAGAAAAATATTTTCATGCGGTATAAAATCCATGTTCCACGTCCAAATTGTTCCTATAACGAACATTATTACAATTGTATTCTTAGTACCACAGAGAACTTGAACATCCAAACTCACTTAATGTTCTTCTATATAACATTAATCCCAACTAATATAATATATGTGAAAGTTTGTAAGTATAAGTAAGTTTGTAGGATTGTTTCTTATTCTTAGACGTAAAAACTACTGAATGGATTTTAATGAAACAATTATATAAATTATACATCAGAACAACACATAGGCTACAACGAGATGTTCGGGGGCTCCCTACATGCCTGAGGAAGGCCATCCCTGAGGTTTTTAGTGGGTATATTATAACCGCTGGCTCGCCACAGCCGGGGTATGCAACTTAATGCATTTTCCTCAGAGGAACAAAAAAAAAAGCTACAACAAGATGTTTGTGTGAATGCGAGCATTTGTACCTTAGTCATGGTTGTTAATATATATTTCTGTCAAAAATATTTATATGTGTATAATATATGTATTTCTATCCGTTACCCTAAATCCCATACCTTACACAGCCTTACAGCGCTTTTTAGGGCTAAACTAATTGGTGTGAATGTAAGAAATATATTTTATATACTAGCTTATGCCCGCGACTTCATCTGTGCTCTACTAGTGTTTTGAGTAGCTTATATTAGCGTGGCGTAGAAATACGACATTAAGTTATCTTATCACGTAAATGTCAATCCTGCGCAGACGAAGTCGCGGGCACCAATTAGTATAGTACATACACTCCCTTTTTCATTTTCTGTAATAATTGACCTTTTTTGTAAATAACTAGAAATAAGTTTGATAGTAATAAATATTACTGTATTCATATCAAAAGTATTAAATCTTCTAAAAGCAGTGTAAATAGAATCTGTACACAATTGTGTACGTCACATTTTTCTCCGAAATTCATTGTGACCTCCATTATTATGTATTTACACTTTCCCAATAAAAATAAATTGGCTGAATTGTTTCATAGAATCGAATAATGTAAACGTCTTACTGATAATCTAACGAAAGCCTGTTCAAATGTGTTTTTTGAAGTTCGGATTTGTCGAATAGAAAGGTTAGTAAAAAACATGGACTTTTTGATCCGTTGTAGCTTCGGAAAGTCACACCTACCAGATATACTGAAGCGATAGAAGAGCAAAAAGCTGTATTCAAAAATAAACTTGTGAAATTAAATTTGGGTTGCGCTTTGTGTGTGCAACTTAATACACGAGCAAAAAGTTCTTCAAATACCCACAAAATAATATTAGCTTATCAATAATATTAAACACTTTTTAATATATATATATATACATGTAGCAGTACATTTTTACGGATATACTCTACCATGAGTTTGCTATCGCTTTCGATAGGTATTTGACATATAGTTAACTACAGAAATTATGTCAATTTAATTAGAAAAATAGTACAATTAGATTACCGCTAGAAGCGCTGCACAAAGTTTTCTTACAAAAATACAATAGCTCACGACATCGCTTGCAAATGAATGTAGCTACACAGATTTCGTATAATTGAAATGTGTTATGTCGTTCCACTAATGGACAACACGTCAGCCGAATCTATCTCACTTACTAATATCATTTTCTGTTTCTATTATCAATTCATATTAAATCAACATTACTTAACGCTGCAGCTCCTTCAAATATGTATTTCTAAATATTACGACAAAATCGTGAGTCTAAGTTGCAATTAATCATAAATTAATGTAATGTATACAAAATAAATTAATGGTACTTATAAAAAATTATGACTTATTAGGAAATAGTTATCTACCCTATTAAGTGATAACTGAATATGGACGTTTTTATACTATAATTAACTAATTTATATCTTATGAATAATATTGTTTTTATATTTCTAAAAAAAAGTACGATTATCAATACATAGTATAAAACAAAGTCGCTTTCGCTGTATGTCCGTATGTATGCTTAGATCTTTAAAACTTCTAAAAGCTCTTTAAATCTTTAAAACTACGCAACGGATTTTGACGCGGTTTTTTTTAATAGATAGAGTGATTCTCAAGGAAGGTTTGTATGTATAATAAATGCATAATATAGTAGAGAAACACTGATAAATTTAAAGGTTTCTAATGTGATGTCGTAAATAAGCACGTTTTTTTGCGCTTATATTGCAAACGCTGGCTGAACCCTACGAGATAGACCAAAATAATGTACTACAGTATTGTACAACTTACAAAAATCCACAAAAAAGTCCGCGATGGTATATGTCTATCTCTTAGGGATAACCCACCATAACCATTTTTTCACTGCACCCGTGCGAAGCCGGGGTGGGTCGCTGGTTATTTATAAATTCTAAAACGAATACTTTTCTAGCTTTATCACATTAAATGTAACATTATTTAATATAGAAAGTATATCTATAAACGTATAAATAACAAGGTTTTTGAAATTTTTTTATACGCTCATACAAATTAGGCAAGTTTACTGATTTATGACGTCGCGACGTTTATAAGCAATCCGCGACAGCGCCGCAAACATTTGGATGTATCTTTAAATGTAATAACCGCAGGTATACTGTTGGTTTTACAATATTTCTTGGTTAAAAGAATACTCTTATTATATATAGAAAAAAAATCTACCAAATGGCCAACATAAATAAAATATACTCTTCATCCAGTGAAAGGTATTTAATAGAAAAATCAAATATTGTTAGACATCGGTAATTCATGAAAGAAGCAGATTACGGTAGTGATGAGGACATGACAGAATAATAATTAGATTCATTCATTATATATAAACCTGCTTGGTTTTTGACGTTCATAAACACTTCAGTTCATATTGGGAGGATTTCGTCACCTAATACGTAGCTATCGTCTACTTATTACCTCAGATACCATCATTATATAACCACAGATAGTTCTTTCTTTCATTGATTACTAATTGCCTTCAATTATGCTGCCAACTCGAAAGAAAATTCATACATTTCAATATGACTATGTTGAAATACTCGTTGATATATTATAATTATTCTCTTCATTGTAATTAAACCCTATATGACTTAGATTTTTTTTAAACGTATCTCAGAAATCCTTTATTTCTGTATATACATATATCCTTTTCTTTATATACGTGTATTTTAAACTTTTATTTCACACATAATTCTCCATCGTATACGTTCTTAAACTTATCATTATCATCTGAATCAATATGAACTGTGCAGGGTGATGTTTTCACTAACTAGGGGGGTTTGGAACTGTCACTGATCAGAGTAAGGGTGTGATTGGTTCCGAGTTGACCTGCTGAGTGATCTTGTGTTAGGATTCTGTGACAATCTAAGCAAGTTTCGTATTGAGACAAATTGTAATCTGTTATCAGATTATTAACTCCGTAGAATATCAGTTTCACCACTACAGGGGTAATTATCAACTGGTTAGGAAACGTGAATGTGGGAGGATCACTTTAGTTAGATAACAGAGTTAAGTTTTTCTTGTAATTTGTTCTAACTTTTATATAAACACGATGATATGTAGATTCAACTAATGTAGATCAACATTTAGTTGATTATAATCTACATTTTTTAACTTATTTTTCTATCCACATAAATCCTCATCAAGGAAACAAATTCTCAGATCTCCCGCTGAATTAATTGTATTTTATAAGCACCTACACTAATCCGGAGTAGATTATGGATCAATCAGAACAACAAACGAAACTGGAATTTATTCAATCACAAATTGAGTTCTATTCCTTTTAAAACCGATTACAAACTTTTGTGTGTTTGCACAGTCCCAGCACCTTAAGATGCGAATCACGGTCGAGTTTTAATTAGCACATCGGACGGTTTATATTGGTTCAACGTAATTAAGTGATAAACCTCTCTTAGGAGGCAATTTGTTAGGGTTTATTGTTACCTATATCATTTGTGAACGTTTAGCATAATTACTAATGTTTAGCATAATAATTTTGTATGAGTATATCACGAAATATGTTAATTAAAAAGAAAATAATCTCGTTATGTCGTCGCTCTAAGGTAAAACAGCAATATTCAGTTAAGAAGACTAATGGCCGTTTTCACCAAATTTGTCTTAGCTTAGGTGACACCTAAGTGACATGCTGTAACTTTTTGTATTAACTGAAAAGAGTGAGACAGCATGTCTCTTAGGAGTCGCCTAAGCTAAGACAAAGTTGGTGAAAACGGCCATAAGACTTTACATCCCACGTCTTCCATCCACTCTAGTAGGGATCAAATATTTACTGCGAATCAAAAACAAACACTTGTACAATAGGTAACTGTAACCATTTACCATTATGTAGGCAGTGTGTAGCTTCATTCAATATATAGTAACAAAAATTAATTAAACAGTCATTGCAACATTATATTTTATGGCGTTAAAAAATAAACATATTGCACCAAATAAGTAAACAAACAAACCGACTGACCAATTAATGTTAAGTGGAAACAGTATGGTCAGTTCAGTAATACTTATATAATAAGTAACATATGAGGGCTGCCTTTTAAATTGTGTCGTTTGCCAACCTCCCACAATTATTTTAAAAAAATATTGCTTTTTAAAATTTTTGAAATTAGAATTCGAAAACAAAAGGATGTTTTTAGATCGGCCGAAAAGTTTTATTGTATCGTAGACGATACAATAAAACTTTTCGGAATAGATTCTAAGGTGACGAGTCGGTTGTTAAAATGGAACTGTCTAAGGAAAATAAAAGTTTAAGGAAATTTTCTAAAACTTTCAAAGAGGATTATCGCATGGTCAGTTCTTTGAGATCACTTCTGTGTTTAGTGATGTCGTAGACTGTGTTCAGCACCATGTCTTAGGACTATAGAAAGCTGATATTTGGCATTTCAACGTAGGCAATCTAGCTATAACGCAAGATAACATCGCGTAGGTATTTCAGGGTATTTCTATCCAAAAAATCTTTCACGAAGAACTTGGCG